>PITA01004120.1:0-65286 GCA_004023965.1 Spilogale gracilis | reverse complement strand
TCTCTCTCTGTGTCTCTCTCACCAAATAAATAAAATCTTAAAAAAAAAAAAAAAGAAAGAAAGGGGCGCTTGGGTGGCTCAGTTGGTTAAGCGACTGCCTTCGGCTCAGGTCATGATCCCGGAAACCGGGGATCGAGTCCCACATCGGGCTCCCTGCTCGGCGGGAAGCCTGCTTCTCCCTCTCTCACTCCCCCTGCTTATGTTCCCTCTCTGGCTATGTTTCTCTCTGTCAAATAAACAAAATCTCTAAAGAAAGAAAGAAAGAAAGAAAGAAGGAAGGAAGGAAGGAAGGAAGGAAGGAAGGAAGGAAGGAAGGAAGGAAGGAAGGAAGAGTCCCAAGAAAATTTATGAACACCAAAATCCAATCAAAGTAACCTGGAGGTTGGGGTGGAGACGGCAATTTCAGGAAGACCCAACTTGATTGTGAGTATAACTGCGGTGCCGAAAGTGTTTATATTTTCTGGGCTTCCAGCCTGTAAAGCTGAGGCCCAGGCCTGGAAGTCTCCGTGGGGGTGCCCAGTGTACCCCTCCCAGGCACCAGCCATCTGACACAGGGGGCCACCTCCACAGGCTGCCACAGGATATACCCGGGACGCCCCGAAGCTGCTAATCCTAGCATCAACACCGCGCTTTTCCTTGAAGGATTTCCTTTCCTGTGAGATAGCTGGTATTGACTAATATTAGCACATAATTGCCAATTGTTAACACCAATGCTTGTTGGATCATTGCCCTTCTAGGCATTTTCATACATATGTTTTTAAAAAATGGGATTCTCTTTTATGTGCTATTTTTTTTTCTTTTCCACTTACTTTATGATAGAAATCTTGCCATGTCAGAATATATAGCTCTGTATGATAAGGAAGATTGAAATTTTTTTCTTTTTACTCATGTACATTTTATAATTGTTCAACAAAGAGGATATATTACTTATGTAAAAAGAGATCACAGTCTTTTTACAAATAGTACTGAAAAGACAACATAACAATACTTTAAAAGTGAACAGAGCTAGTTTCCTTTTTGTTAATTACTTTCCAGTTCTTGTTCCCATACAAAAACTAGAACTGGTATTTTTACGTGGTTATAGCCATGTTAAAATATTCCTTTTCATGCTATCGGAAACATTCGTCCATGTTTCTACAGAGCTTTCTCAAAGGCTTAGATCAAGGGGTGGCAGACAAGCGGGTGGTGGAAGGCGCCGCGTTCTTCCACAGGGCTGTGTCTAGAGCAGAGCCTCAGAGTCTGGTGAAACCTCAGGACCCCTCTCAGAGCCATACTTTCAAACATATAAAATAAGATCTACAGGATCCCCAAAGAAATCCATTACGCTGAAATACAATTATCAAAATAAAAATGTGTAATATAGTAATAATACATACGTCTTTGCACATTAAGGAACAAGACTAGCAGTCAGTCTAATTTCTATCCTAATCCCAAAGTAATGCTGGATACAAATATTTCATGAGATCTGCAACACAATAACATGATTTGGAAACACCCGTGATATCTATTGGTGACAAATCTCAGCTTCATCAGTACAGCTGGTCTGTAGCGTATACTTTGTAATGAAGGAAATACGACATTTTGTTTTATGTTAAGGAAAATAAAGATGCCACTTTTTTTTTCCCAACCGAGTTCATAGACCTGAATTTTACAAGGGATAGTGGCTTCTAGCTCAACAGACATCTGCTCCACAGAATTTCTATGCTTCTGAGCCTGGGAAAGGTGAAGGTAAGAGACTATTTCGAAATCTCTTTGCCTTTTCATTTTTTTTTTTTCTACCCTTCCTCCCCAAACCACTAGCCTCCCTGGCTCTCATGACTATTTGATCATTCAGAATTAATCTGGGGGTTTCTCCCATCTCTAGCCATCAGCCCAGCCCAACCTCTTCCACCCCCTGGTCATCCTCTGCTCATCACAGAAAGAAGCTTGTCTCCCAAATCAGCATGCTTCATATTTACACTAGATTTAACAAGCACATCCCTCCCTCTTCCTTCCTGACAGTTAGGAAGTCGCCTAACAAGTCCAGTCAGTTCTGAATGAAGGAAGCTGGATAATCCGCCTACTTATTGGAGACTGCCTATCCAAAGAGCTGTTTTTCATCACTGAAGGTATTTTCCAGGACTCTGCAAATCCAGAGGATCAGTCTCCTTCCTTCACACAAGCATCTGCCCTGGATTCATTTCTGAAATCACCGGCACCAACCAGCCTCTGGTTCTTGGCCCAGGTTGCAGAAATGATCTGTGATTGCACTCTCTTTTCCTTCCACCAATAATTATAACATATTGCAATTGTATATCACCTTATGCGGAGGTGATGTTCACATACAGAGTACTATCATCCCGGAGGCAGAATGTGGACCCAGAATTCTGGATTTTTTCTTAAGATTTTATTTATTTATTTGACAGAGAGAGACAGAGCAAGAGAGGGAAGATAAGCAGGGGGAGCGGCAGAGGGAGAAACAAGCTTCCTGCCAAGCAGGGAGCCCGATTTGGGGCTCTATCCCAGGACCCTGAGATCATGACCTGAGTCAAAGGCAGACACCCAACAACTGAGCCACCCAGGTGCCTCCAGAATTCTGGATTTCTAATCCAAAGTTCATTCCATGATTCAGTTATTATTATTTCTGCTATAAAACAGTAAACTTGGGGCACCTGGGTAGCTCAGTCAGTTGTGTCCAACTCTTGATTTCGGCTCATGTCTTGATCTCATGGGTCATGAGATTGAGCACCACACTGTGGTCCCTGGTCAGCAGGATTTGGCTTGAGATTCTCCGTCCTCTACCCCTCCTCCCATTTACCTCCCCAATGAGCAAATAAATCTTTTTTAAAAATCAGTAAGCTTGTTCCTCCATTTTTTTTTAAGATTTTATTTATTTATGTGTGAGAGAGAGACAGCATGGAGGGGGAGGGTTACAGGGAGAAGCAGGCTCCCCGCTGCACCGAGAGCCTGATGTGGAACTCGAACCTGACACCCCAGGATGATTACCTGAGCTAAAGACAGTCACTTAACCACCTGAGGCACCCAGGCATCCAAGCTTGTGTTTTCTTTTAATATTATTTGAAAATTTAAAATACTTAAACTATTGTGGCTCAAACAAACCAAAGCAATGGGAATTTTTAAAATAAATACTCTTAAAATATCATGCCTATTTCTATTTGGCTGTACTCTCATACTACTTGCTTTCACTGCCACACCCATGCTGCTCCACAGAGACATGGTTCCTCCCTATCAGCGCAACATTAAATGGACACATTTAGCCAGATAGAAAAATGTAAACAAATATTTATTTCTCTAAATTATTTTTAAAATTAAAAACATATTTAAATGCCAAAAGTTTGGGTTCTTTGGTTGTAAGCAAGAGAAATGAACTCACTCTAACTTAAGCAAAAGGAAGGAAGGAAGGAAAGCATGAAGGAAGGAAGGAAGGAAGCAAGCAAATTTATTAGAAAAATATGGAATAGCTCACAGAAGTCTAGAAAACCTGAAGAACCAGGCTTTGAAATGGGCAGGATCCAGGATAGCTCCTGGGATTTAGGCAGCAAGAATTAATGAGAAATCCCTTCAGGACAGAGATTAGCAAACTTTTACTGCAAAGGTCCAGATAGTGAATATTTTAGGCTTTGTGGGACAGTCTCTAACATAACTACTCAATTTTGTCATTGTAGTATGAAAGTCATACACAACAAGTAAACAAGTGATTTTGTCTATGTCCCCATAAAACTTTATCAGTATTGCCAGAGGGCTGGATTTGGTCCAAGACCATAGTCTGCTAACCGCTGCTTTAGGGTACATTTTGGGCATGGATCTGCTCTATTTTCAATCTTCACTTCACTTGGCTCAAGATTCAAATTCCAGATAGGGCATCTGATTGGCAGAACTTGTGTCACTTGCTCATTCTTTGGCCAGAGGAGAGTGTGGGTGCCTTCACTGGCTAGGTTTTGTCCAATTAGGAGAGGTGATTCCCCAAAGCAAAATTAAGAACAGTCACCAAAAGAAGGGTGAATGGATGCAGGTGAACCTGAAACAACAGATTCCACCTTGTCATCTTGTTAGTTTCTACCACTTTACTCTCCAGGGAAGAATCCAAGAAACCCAGAATACGGTATTTTTTCAATTGACACTTAACTGGAGGAATTTGGTTTGCCAGGATCCCATTTCTCCCAGTGTGGTGCTTAGAACTGAACCATAAAGACTGTTAGTTGGAGGTACCTGCCTGTGGAGCATGTGACTCTTGATCCTGGGGTTGTGAGTTTGAGCCCCATGTTGGGTGTAGAACTTCCCTTAAAAAAAAAGACTGTCAACAGAATGATAAAGATGCCTCAAATTTAGTCCTTCATTTTATAAAGGAAGAAATGGAGGGCATGGGAAGATACGGGAGAATTCCTATATTGTGAGCTCTAATGGGATACATGGACAGGCTTCTGTGAGTGTCATGTCATGTGTTCCTGGGGTTAGAGTTAGTTCAAGAAATGGACGGGATGAGAACTTCATTTTAAGTTTTCTGACTTTTGGGCCAGACCTCTCTCCATTGCACTGTTAAATTTAGTCTAATTAAGCCCAAGGCTTGATTTCTTCAATGCAAATAATCCTCTTCCCTCTCCCCTCCAACTTTCGTCCTTATGGATACAAAAACTGCCAGACCCCTCCTCTGAGCAGGTTCAGCCTTAGTGACAGGATGTGATAAACAGATATGGTGCTCCCTGCCCCGTGAAATCTATCCTACTCATCTGTTACAGAGCTAAAGTCAGATGGTTGGTGAAGAGGACAATTGCCCTTTTATATTCTAGCAAGTCATACCTGGGGATCCTGTTTTGTTTCTTTATTCTAGAAGCAAAGTGTTCCCAGCCTCCAATGTCCTGAAGTCATCGTACCTTGTGTTTCTCCTTGTGTTTCTGTCTAGCCCCCACCCCTACTTCTCTCCCAACACCTTCCCCTTCTTGGCAGTGGGAGGGGGCTCTTTGATCTTGGCTCAGGTGGAAACCAGAGGAAATCCCAGATTAGTCTCTGATGGACAAAGAATGTCTATAAGCCCTGGGGTGGGGGAGGGGACACTCAACTGAAATGAGATAAGAGCATGGATTTTATGTGTATGAAAAAAATTTCATTTTGTGATGTATCTATAAAAGTTGAGCTAATCAATGTAGGTACATAGTACTGTGGTTCTGATGCAGCACACTGTACTGAGCAATAGGGTGACCAAACGTCTTCAGAACTGAGGGATCTTCCAAGACGTGGGACTTTCAGTGACAAAACCAGGGAAACCTCAGGCAAGCAGGTATGGGTTGGTCACCCTATGGGTAAACAACCACAACAACAATTTACTATGCATCATCACTTTACATTTTCTTCTCAACCACCTCAATGAGACAGGTACTATATTTATTTATGTCTTACAAATGAGGAAATCAAGGATCAGATAAGGCAAGCGACTCATCGAAGGTCACACAGCTAAGTAAGTGTGGAACTGAGATTGAAACTCAGGTCTATCTGACTTCCAAATCCGTGTTCTTAACCATCATAATTTTTTTCCTTCAAATACTGATAAAAGTAAACATATATTAGCCTTTCGGGGATTATTGTGTTGAATTAGGAGACTCTGTACAAGCCACATCTCTCTGTCTGACCACTCCTCAAACTAGAAAAAGTTTTAGAAAAAAATTTTAAGATTTATTTATTTAGTTGAGAGCAAACGAGCACACAAGTGAGGGGGAGGAGTAGAAGGAGAGGAAGACTCAGACTTCCTGCTGAGCAGGGAGCCCAACAAGGATCCTAGGACCCCAAGATCATGACCCGAGCCGAAGGCAGCCCCTTAACTGACTGAGCCACCCAGGTGCCCCATGCTTAACAATTCTTGTAAATGAAATAAAGTGTTCAGAAATAAATACAAACACATATAGAAACTTAGTATAAATAAAGATAGAACTTCAAATCAGTGCTGGAAAAGATGAATTATTCAATAACTACTCCTGGGACAGTTAAGTCACCATCTGGAAAACAAACAAAGCTGGATCCCTATTTCACACTTTATACCAAACTAGGTTTCAAATGGAGTAAAAGTTTATGCAAAGGAATGAAAGCCAAAGAACTACCCGAAGGAAGCATGGGAGTGGAGGTCTTTCTGAGTAGGATACAAAATTTAGAAGCCATAAAAAAAAAAAAACCTGACAAATTCAACCACATTTTAAAAATACTCTGCATGGCAAAACAAAGTTCAAAAGATAAAACCAACTGAGGAAATATTTTCAATGCCTGACAAACCAGAAACAAATTTCCTCAATGGAT
Source organism: Spilogale gracilis (assembly GCA_004023965.1). NCBI lineage: Eukaryota > Metazoa > Chordata > Mammalia > Carnivora > Mephitidae > Spilogale > Spilogale gracilis. Next base: position 59,004 of record PITA01004120.1, on the reverse strand, counting down.
AAAGCAGTTGTACAAGTCATAAGAAAAAAAAAAAGAACAATACAATAAAGAAATCATGAGGACAGACAGGTTACAGATATTGTTTCACTGAAAATAAGAGAAATGAAAATCAAGGCTATAAAGAAGCTGTGTCCCACCCATGAGATTGGCAAAGACCCCGAAATCTGAGGAAAATCTGTATTGGTGAGGGTGTACCTTTGTACAATCTTTTTAGAGGGTAATTGGTAAGATCTATGAAAATTTAAAACAAACCATAACCTTTGACTTGACAATTCCACAGAATCACTCACACCTGATGAACTGCAAGGAATTCTGTGGCAGCATTTTTGGTCATTGAAACTTAAATATCCATCAAAGGGAATTAAATAAGTGATACATATACAGAACGGAATATTATATGGCCATAGAAGAGAATTACGTAGTTATCAGGAATGATCTGCAAGACATATTGTTAAGAAAACAAAAAAATGCAGAACAATGTGTAAAGAATGCTACTATTTGTCTGTATAGGTCTTGAAGGAAGGTAGATAATACCTTCCTTACAAATAATGTCTGTATTTATGTTTGCAAATGAATGATATCTCTGGCAGAGATATACAAGAAATGACCAAGAGAGATTTCCCTTCCCTAGAGACTTGTTTTTATTTATTAAATTTCTTTAAAGATTTTACTTATCATGGGGCGCTTGGGTGGCTCAGTTGGTTAAGCGACTGCCTTCAGCTCGGGTCATGATCCCGGAGACCCGGGATCGAGCCCCACATCAGGCTCCCTGCTTGGCGGGAAGCCTGCTCCTCCCTCTCTCACTCCCCCTGCTTGTGTTCCCTCTCTGGCTGTGTTTCTCTCTGTCAAAGAAATAAAATCTTTAAAAAAAAAAAAAAGATTTTACTTATCTGAGAGAGAGAGAGAGAGAGAGAGAGAGAGCGAGCAGGAGTTGAAGGCCAGGTATGGGTGGCAGGAGAGGGGCAGAGGGAAAAGGAAAGGGACAAGCAGATGCCCCAGTGATGCCTCAGTGAGCACCGAGCTGGAGGCAGAGCTCTATCCCAGGACCCTGAAATCTGACCAAGGCCAAAGTCAGAAGCTTAACCTACTAAGCCACCCAGGGGCCCTGAGGCTTTCTTTTATATCTTGTAAAATTTTAAATATTTTAATGTCTTAGCTACAAATACATAAACACTTTTTAAATAAAAGGGAGACCCAGAATTGGCTTTACAGAGGTACTACCTGTGTACTTGCAAAGCATCCTGCACTTGGTTTAATGCTCTGATGTTGCCATCTTGAAATTTTTAATAAATTTTTAATAAGGAGGCACCTGGGTGGCTCAGTTGGTTAAGCGACTGCCTTCGGCTCAGGTCATGATCCTGGAGACCCAGGATCGAGTCGCACATCGCGCTCCCTGCTCAGCAGGAAGCCTGCTTCTCCCTTTCTCACTCCCCCTGCTTGTGTTCCCTCTCTGGCTATGTTTCTCTCTGTCAAATAAATAAAATCTTTTAAAAAAATAATAATTTTTGAATAAGGAGTTCTTCACTTTTCTCTTAACTGGACTGTGTAAATTATTTAGCCAAGCCTGGAGACATCCTTGGCTTACAAGGGCTATCTGAGACAGTTCCAAGACACTTTCATTTTTATGTGGTCACTAACACCCATCATTAACAATAAAAATCCAAATAAATCTTTGCAGCTGCAGTGCAAATCAACCAAATCATCCAGATTTTCCTGATGACTAGGAGCAACACATTCGTCAGCAGGAATACCTCCTCTCAGATGCGAGGTTCACTCTACCCGAACTGGAAATGCAGCTACAGCTCTTCCAAGACTACCTGACATTTCAGCTCTTAGTGGAAAAAAAAGCCTGCATAACAAAAATCTCATGTGGTGTCTGCCTGCCGAACAGACTAAACAAAATGATAGTTCTGTTAAAACATATATGTATGAAATATTTCGCTTTTAGGAATTTTGTTATGACAACCTCCAGAAGCAAACACACACAACCACACGAGCCCCTACCTGGCGAGCTTTGCAAGGTTTGCCCATCTTGTGTCTAAACAGCCTCTTCAATTTGGGCCATTTTGGTGAAGGATGTTATCCATAGGTGAACGAATTACAAATATATTTTATTGTAGGACTGGAGTAAGTGCTAGAAGCACTATAGCAAAGTGAAACAAGGGCAACAAAGGACAAGGAGGGAGTGAAACACAGCTAGGACAACAGTGATGTGCATTTCCCGGGCATTTCATTTCTCAGGCATTTCATTTCTCAGCTATAAAATGGGTAAGATAATACCTACTTCACCAAACCCTGCCACGGATTAAATGAGACAATGGATGTGAACATGCTTTGTGAATTGCTAATTATAAGGTAACATCATCCATATTATTCAATAAGGATATCGTTTTGAGTGGGTGTTGGTGTTTTTACTGCCAGTTCTGTTTTGAATGGGAAAGGGCAGCCGCATTTCACACCTAAAAAACCTCCTTTTCCCCAAGTACAAAAGTAATACAGAGCCTCACAGTATAAAATAAACACAACAACCCAGAAGTAACCAGGATGACAAGTGAAAGTTTCCCTTTTTCTTCTGCCACAAATTCTACTCCTCTGTTAACAGTGTGAATTCTTTCAGGAGATTTTTAAAAAACGCATCTGAAAATTTAAAAATAAATCCACTAATTCTATCAGATATACTACAACCCCCTCCCCTACCCGACAGAATGGCATTGTTTCTTCTGGGATAAGATCCTCACCACTAAACCCTATGCAGAATCAAAGATGCCTCTAACTCCTAACTCTGTCTGCCTCATTAATTAAACTCAGTAAGTTGCAACAGCTTTGGGGCCCTTGAGGATATTCATAGTCATGTAAAAAGGAGACCCTGCCATTAAATATTAGAATCATTAAAAAAACGCTTTGCATATATCAACTCCTCGCGTTTTTTACAAAGACCCTATTAGGTAGGTAGAGTTATTAGTCCCATTTTAAAGATGAAAAATCTGAAGCCCAGAAAGGTCCAGTGGCTTCCATACTGGGAAGTGGCAATCCGTACTTTACAGCCTAGGTGGCGAATCTTCATGGAGGCTTTGGGGAAGCACGGACACCGCCAGAGGCACCAAATGCCAGTGTCCCTCCACGGCCACCTGCATCGAAACCCCCAGCAACTTAAAGGAGACAGACTCTGGAATGCCTCAGGAGCTCAGCTGGGTGCGTGTCTGACTCTTGATCTCAGTTCTGGTCTTGCTCTCAGAGACATGCCTTTGAGCCCTGTACTGGGTTCCATGCTGGGCAGGGAGTCTGTTAAAAAAAAAAAAGAAAAAAAAACAGATTCCCAGGCTTCAATCGAGACGTGTGGAATCAGTAGTGTGAAACCCTGCACTTTAAGACTTTATTAAAGACATTTTCTCATTGTGCTAAAATATACATATGCATTTACTATTTGACTGTTTCTGAGTGTATACTTCAGTGCTCATAATAATGTGAATTCAGACTATTGTGAATGTACTTATCTCTGCTATCCATCTCCTACTTTTTTCATCATCCCAAGCTAAAACTCTGTACCTGTTAAATAACTCCCATCGCCTCTCCTGCAGTCCCTCATAACCCACATTCTACTTTCTGTCTCTATGCATTTACCTACTCTAGATTGGAATCACACATTTGTCCTTTTGTGACTGCCTTATTTCACTCAATATAACGTCTTCAAGGTTCATCCGTGTTGCAGTATGTGTCATAATTTCATTCCTTTTTTAAGGTGGAATAACATCCCTCTGTATGTATAGACCACAGTTTGTGTTTCCATCCAGCCGTCGTATGGATACTTGCGTTGCTCCACCTTCTGGCTACCGTCAATAATGCTGCTGTGAACATGGGTGTGCGAATATCTCCTCAAGATCCCACTTTCAGTTCTATGGGGTGTACACCCGGAAGTGGACTTGCTGGATCAAAGGGTAATTCTATGATTCTTTTTTAAGGAACCATCATAACTTTTTCCCTCAGCAGCTTTGCCATTTTCCATTCTCACTAATAACGCACAAGGGTTCTCTACTCTCCCCCAACTTGTTATTTTCTGGGTTTTTTTTTTTTTTTTTATATAACAGTGTTATATAACAGCCATCCTAAGGGCTATGAAGTGGTGGAACCTGCACTTTTAACACGATCCTCCAGTGATTCTCCCTCACAACAAAGTCTGAGACCTGCTAGTCTTTAGAAATCTTAGCATCAGACAGAGAAGGGGCAGTGAGCCCTCTATGTCTGAGAAGCAGAGCAGGGATTTGGCTACAAGTGTCATTAATAGGAGATTGACTGGAAAAGCTTGACCATCCCCCCTAATGAAAAAAATAATTTTTTAAGCACTGGGTGTGGAGCATAAACAATGAATCTTGGAACACTGAAAAAATAAAATAAAGGGGGGAAAAAAGAGAAGAAGGAATAGTCTTAGACTACCGGCTAAGGAGTTGATAGGTGGAAGAGAAACAGAAAGTTACTGACAGCTACACTGAGCTGGGTCAAAACAAAGAAAAAAGTCCTTCAAACGAAGAGTTCTCCACAGCAGCCTTGAGCAGTGCTTGGAAATAACATATAACATTTAGCCACCCTGTCCACTAAAGGGAAAAAAGTTCCTTTCTGGCAAGTCTGGCTGAGTTAGTGAGGCCCTGCCACCATGGTGAGGAAAACTGATGCCATTTATGAGAAGACAAAAGAGTCAAGGGAGAAGACCCATAAAGGGTGGCCCAGTGAGCCTGTGACCTTGGGTTTCCCTCTACCTGAGAGTTTCCTTAATACTTAGGTTCATACATAACTTTTGGAAAAATGCACTGGTTAACAAGTTGGACCCCGGCTTTCAAGTGATGAAATTATGCCCCCTCGTGGCTGTTCTCTAGAAAAGCAGAGTCATTAAAGATTTGCATGTGAAGGGGAGGAAAGCAAGGCAGTGGAGGTAACTGGTTTAAATTAATTCATTATAGTTGGCTGGAGTGGGGACAATTTAGAAAATATTCCCCTCGACACCCCACCTCCAGTGGAAACCTGGATGATGCTGGCAGTACCTTCCGTGATGTGGGGTGACTGACATCAGCTGTCTTTCTACTGCTTGCGCAGCATACTGCACTCCTCTGTACAACACCGCAAGATAGGTCTTACTATTGTGGCTATTATTATCACTATTCTCACGTAAAGGGTGAAAGAACGGGGGCTCAGAGAGATTAAGCAGTGTTTCCAAGGCCGTGGGCTCCACTCTTGAGCCATAGCTCCTCTCAACATGTAAGCATGTGAAGAACATAATGAAAAAGAAACAGTAAGATCATTAGAAGAAACATCCGTATCTCCTCATTTGAGTTTTCTACCATGGCAAAGGGGAAGCAGAGATATACACTAGAAAACAATTTTAGGTACTTTTTGTACCATACAAATAATAAAAGTGTAAAGAAAAAGGAAATAAAAGAAAAAGAAAACTATTCATCATCCCACCATACAGAGCTCTCCACTCTTTGTATTTGGGTGATTATTACCTAAGACTTCTTACCATGCATACATATTGCAGTAAAGAAACAGTCCTTCTTGTTGTCGTTCATTGAGGCATTGTATTTGTATGTATGTATTACATCCCTATCACGGAATCCCAGGATCTCGATCCTGTGTGTCTTAGTGTTGCTTCCTCTTGGTCTGTGACGCCAGCTGAGGTCACCAGCATGGTGAAACCAAACCGATGGGACAAGAGCAAATTGCTCTGTCATTTTTGTAGATCACCGAAATGCATACCAAATCTGGGGTCCATCACTGCACATTTGTTTAACCTGAGTGTAGGCTCCCAACAAACCCCCAGCTCTGTGATCATCAATGTTTTGCATTGACCAAGGTAAGCACGCTTCAGCATCAGTTAGAAATGCCTTTGGAGCACAGCCTAAGTAAGAGTCTGCTGTTTGCCTCTCTTCTCAACAGTGTTGATGCCTCTGAGGGCAGAGCATTGGCCAGGATGTTCACAGATGCCATTGTGGTGGCATGGAAAGACGTAGAAAGAACATGACAGCTTTTGATAACCTACTTATCCCCTTCCCAGATCACAACATTTTTTCTAAATGCTGCTGTCTTAAACTTTTTTTTAGTGAGCTTATTCATAATAGTCAAACACTGGAAAGAAGCCAAATATCCAGTTGAATAAGTAATTTGTGATACACACACACACACACACACACACACACACACACACCATAATCTAAAATTTAGTATTTACTCTTCTCTCCTTCCCCCACCCCTTGGCAACCATTATTCTATTTTCTTTCTCTATGAATGTGGCTCTTCTCAGTACCTCACATAAGTTAGATTATACAGTATTTGTTTTTGTGCGACTGGCTTATTTCACTCAGCATAATGTCTTTAAGGTTCATCTATGTTGTAGCAAGGATCAGTACTTCATTCCTTTTAAGGTGGGATATTTCATCTTATGAATACCCCACATTTTGTGTATCCATTCACTCCCTGATGGACAGTTTGGGCTGTGCCTTTAACTTTTCAAGTTTCCCTTTTAGCCACTTGGGTAATTACATAGTTATTAGAACATCAAGGAGTGGTATGTCCCTCATTTCTAAGCCTGCTCTAGGAAAAAGACATTAAGTGAATGCTTTGAGGAAGTCTCCTTGAGTTCTTAGATCTTCACCGAAGGCTGAAAGATTCCTTTCTTAGAAGATGCCTGCCGGGCACTGTTGGAAAGAGCAGTCGAGGCAAACTGCAAAGGGTTTAGTCCATCTATAGTGGACTACAGTACACGACGCATGAGGTTCTGACCTTGAGAGCTCAGTGAAACACAAACGAGTTGAAATAGTCCGGAGAAGGAAAAGGAAGAGCTGCAGTTCCAGGAAGGCGTGAGTGTTAGGCAGGAAGGAGCAGGCAGTGAGTTTCAGGAGGAAGCCTTAAAGAACAACTTTTCAAGTTAGATAGACTGATTTAGGGCAAACAAAAGTATAGACTGGGTAATAAATATGTAGCGGCAGTAACCGGAAGAGACAGCTGAGGTTAAACTATAACCAGTTATGCGTTCCTGTGGGTGGCATGAGTAGATGCACGAGTTTAAATGAATCCAGGCCCGTGATGAAACATCACCCACCAGGTATCCTTCATTTTCAAAAATGCTTACCTGCTTTTTATCTCGTATGGTTTGGTCCTGATAACAACCAAGTGAGTTAGGTGGGGAAGGGATTACCCTCCTGACCATACAGAGCAGGACACTGGGGCCGGAGAGGTGAAATTATTTGTGGCCTTGTGGAAAGACCTGGAGCGCCCGTGTTGCCAAGGGAGATGCCTAACCTTTGCTGTCAGACGCAGCACAGAGTAACCTCTTCCTCCACTGGGTGTCCCTAGAGGCCACACCAGAGAAGCTTAAAAGCTGGCCTTTCTGGGTCTACAACCCTTCCCCTTGGGCAGCCTCAGCAGTAAGGGCTGACAGCCTCTGGCTGTCATCTAAACTAGGGAACGGTCCCTCCTTTTCTTCCTCTGTAAAAATGCTGGGTTGGGCTCTGAAGGTAACCTTTCAATTTAAGGCTATAATTAATCTCCCCAAATCTAACAATCCCTTCCAAAAACAACGTAACATTTTTAAATCAAGAGGTATCTTACAGTCAATTTCCAAAGAAACTTTTTATCTGCCACTGCTTCCTCTACCCTAGCCCTCTGAAATATCATCAAATAGATGGCATCTTTGAATTAAAGTAAGCATTGAGCCCCTTGGGGTATGGGAGAGACGAAAAAAGAACTGCTGGTGGGATTCTGGCTGAGCTTTTCAGATGACTTGGATCCCAGCACCCTGTCGTTGGTGAGATAGCTTCCGGACTGCTCTCTGAAGTTCCAAGCCCAGTCTGAAACCTCTATATGTGAAAAGAACTTGACATGAAATGCCTCAGGACACACACTTAAAGCTGTGCAGCAGCAACCCCATTCCTAGGTACAGACCCAGAGAATGGAAAACATGTGTGCACACAAGTTTGTTCCTAAATGTTCACAGTGGTATTATTCATCACAGCCCCAAAGTGGAAACAACCCAAATGTCCACCAGTTGATTAATGGGTAAACAAAATGTGGTATATCCATGCAAGGAATATCATTGGGCCATAAAAAGGAAGGAAACCCTGACACCTGCTACAACACAGATGAACCTTGACATCCTTAGGTGAAGGAAAGGAAGTCGGTCACATAAAACCACATACTGCAAGATTCCAGAATTGGAAAAGCCACAGACATAGAAAGTAAGTTAGTGGTTGCAGGGTTGGGGGAGGGGGAATGGGAGACTCTGCCTTGGTTTGGGTATGGGTTTGGGTTTCTTTTTGGGGTGATGAAAATGTTCTGGAATTCGATGGCAATGATGGTTGCCTAACTGTGAATACATTAAAAAATCACTGAATTGTACATTTTAAAATAGTGAATTTTATGGTGTATAAATTGTGTCTCAACAAAAATTGTTTAAAAACAAGAAAGTTGTGTCAAGAACTATATAATTTAGGGGCACCTGGGTGGCTCAGTTGGTTGGGTGGCTGCCTTCGGCTCGGGTCATGATCCCGGAGACCCAGGATCGAGCCCCGCGTCGGGCTCCCTGCTCAGCAGGAAGCCTGCTTCTCCCTCTCTCACTCCCCCTGCTTGTGTTCCCTCTCTGGCTGTGTTTCTCTCTGTCAAATAAATAAATAAAACCTTAAAAAAAAGAACTATATAATTTATAGGTCAATTAAAAAGAATAGTAAAGGGAAAGAGGGCTTTAGCAGCTTCCCTTTTTGACTCTGGAAAGCTGGTCAGAGGACAGAAGAAATTCGTGTGAAGCCAGAATCTCTCAGGTTCCAAAGCTTCCAGTGGGGAACTCTGCAGGATCTTGGAAGATCCCACGTATGCCTCAAGGCATCTGACATCCCTAGGTCCTCCTGAAGAGAGCACACTTAGTGACACAGGAATCCATCCTAACACAGCTGAAGGGCTGTCATGACACACAGGGACTGGGCTTCCGAGTGACTCCAGTGGGCAGTCAGGACCAGTGGATGGAGTGACAGGAAGGCAGTCTGGTCAATAAGAAGAAAGACTCCCAAGGGACTGGAGCCATCTGAACACAACATGAATGGCCAGTCTGGGCTGCATTCAAGCCAGGCTGGAGAACCACCCCTGTGTATTTACCTAGTCCCCTAGCAGGGGACTGGGTCTTCCAACTCTGACATCATAAGAGTCTATACGAAGGCTGAGGGAGGAAAACCTGAAGAAGGAAGTTGTGGAAAGAGAGGGGTGCTGTGGCCAGAATTTGTGACAGAGGCGTCACTGTGAGGCAGCGCCCTCTCAGGTTGGAGGTGCGGGTCTCTCAGCAGGGGGGCGATGAGATGAGGACGGCACAGCTGTTAGCAGACTCAGACCACAGACTGGCCCTGTTTGAGAAAAGTTGTTCAAAGTCAAACCTTCACATGTTATGGGAAAGTCTTGTGTAGTGACTACGTGCCAGGTCTCTGGGTTCAGCTGGTCCTAAGTTCAAATCCTGATCCATTACTCATTAGCTATGTGATCTTGAGCAATACATTAAGATCCCTGGACTGGATTTTACTGTTCTGTTCTGTTCTGTTTTTTTAAGAAATAATAATAGGACCTACCTCACGACTTTGTTCTGAGGTTTACATGAAATCCTCAGCCCTACTATATATTTACAGTAGCTGTTGCAAATTGACCTAAACAAATTTAATTATGCACAGATCTTGAGAGCCAGCTGCTCCCTCTACAACTTCAGATCCAATTCTACCACATCTTGGATATTAGACACAGCGAGGAGACACGAAATCTGTCCTGAAAGCTAATCACAGCTCTGTCCTTTCAGCGGCTCTAACCAGACCTGGCATGGCTTGTTCTAGCAAACTCCATGATCTAGAAGCAGAATGAAGTATACCCTAAGGCTTCAAACAAATCCAATTCTTTGACACCATAGCTAGACACAGGACCGTGTTAGAATGTAGCCTCAGGTACCATCCAGAAAGGCAAAATGAACAGAACTCAAAAAATTATTTTTTTCTACCGTGCAAGGGTAGGGAGTGACTGTAAACTATCTTAGCCACTATCTGTGCGGATCTTGCATACCACTGATTTTACTTTTTAAAGATTTTGTTTATTTGAGAGAGAGAGAAAGTGAGCGAGAGAGCACAAGAAGGGGGAGCTGCAGAGGGACAGGGAGAAGCAGGCTCCCTGCCGAGCATGGAGCCTGCTGTAGGACTCTATCCCAGGACCCTGAGATCATGACTTGAGCAGAAAGCAGATGCTTAACTCACTGAGTCACCCAGGAGCCCCAATACACCACTGATTTTAATGATGCAAACTTATTTCTAACTGGGATTATTAACAAGCCACATTTTTCTCCCAGTGACTACCTAATACATTAATTGAGCTAATTATAATGGTCTGGTACTAATGGGAGATACTAATGGCTGATGCCCTCACAGCAGCAGTGAATATTTGATTAAATACTAGCTAATCACTCCTGTGTATTTTCCATTAAAGCACTGAACTTCCCTAGAGCACAGTTTAAATGAGCACATAAATACTAATCACATTGTAGACCACAGACATCTGAAAGCTGACTGCATTTCTCCAGTGCCCTGGTATTTATAAAACAGAGACTTGTTTTCGTAGGAGCTAACCACCTAGGTGGTGGAATGCCTCCAGAAGCTAACCATTCCTTTAAAGTCTTTAGCTCATTTAGATTCTCACAATAACCCTTTGAGGTGTGGGACATGACTCCCACTTCATTAAAAAGGTCAGGGAGCTTCAAAGTCAGGGAGCTATAGAATATTTGGCAGAAATAAAGTGAAGAAAAAAGAAATGGGAATCTTGCTCCCTGGAAATATGGTCCTTATCTTAGACAAGGAGCAAGAAAGAAGATTAAATAAGTCCACTAAGCCCGGCAGAGGGCCTTCCCTTAGTAAAAAGAACCACTCATCCTGTCACATAATGTAGCACATGTCCTTTACTTCCATTTGAGTGTTAATTTCATACTTTCAATTGACTGCAGAGAGATGCACTCCCTTCCCACTGCCTGGCTGAGGACCTCCAGGGTCTGCTCTTGCTGCTCTGTCCACACCCAATCCCAGACCACCTCCATCTAGAATTACAGCAAGCCACAGGCTAAGGTTACTGCACTTAGCACTGAAAGGCTGCCTCATTCCAGCCTTTTAGAGCCAGCTAATCACTCATCACTTGCCAGTTGGCTGGTGTATTTTGGGCTTGCTTTGTTTCTACCAGGGCTGAAAACAAGCAAAGGGTGAGTGGCCATCAGGAATGGAACAGGCTGAGCAGGGCTGGAGGATATGAGTGACATGGGAATTTGGAGAACCAAGATCCCCAGGGTGTTAGGGCTTGTGGGCAGGTGTGAGTGTGTCCATAACCGACATTGTGCATGTGACTAAGGCCTGCACGTATTGTCCCCACCTGGGTTACTGAGGGCCTACTGTGCGCAGGGCATTTTTAAATGGGAATGTCAACACAGTTTCTGTCTTTAAGGGGAGCCCTTTAGTAGGGAGATGGGTCTCCTAATATACCCTCCAACACTCTCAGTCAACCTATTCTCCCTCTCCTCTTTCAGTTTTCATGGAAGACACTCCCATTCATCTTCTGCCCTAGCCTCAGAACCAGGAGTCACCCTGGAATCTCCCCACTCCTTCACCTCTTACATCTGTATGTCACTTCGTACAAATGCAATATCCTTTTCTGTCCCATTTCCATGATCCTAGTTCATCATTTCTCACTTAGACTAATGCAGAAGTCTCCCTACTAGTTTCCCCAACTCCAGGGTCGGCCTCCTAATCCTCCCCCTCCCTACTGTTGCCAGAGTGATCTCTGTAATTTGAGAGGAAACTGAGTACATCTGACCATGTTGTTTCCCAGCAAGAAATCCTTTAGCAGCTTCCCATGCCTACAAAATAAAGTCTAACTCCCCATGCACTCTGTCACTCTTTTAGAAGTTGATACGCCCTTTCTCTGGGGCGCTATGCTAGGGAAAAGTATATAGGTGTGAACAAAATAGAAATGCCCTTTGCCCTTGGCAAGCTGGCAGACTAGTGGAGGCAAACAAAAGAAACAAAAACACAAAATAACATCATCCTCTTACTAAAAAATGCCAAGTACAGGAACTGAGGCCCCGAAGAGAGAATCACAGTGGGCACCTACTTGAGACCGCGTATGCAGGGAAGTGTCTCCAGGAGCTGAAGGCTGAGTGGAAGGCAGCCAGGTGAAGAGCAGACAGAGTATAGAAGAGTTTACGTGTTTTAGAAACTTGAGGAAGGTCGTGTGGCTGTGTAGTGATGAGCAAGGGTTAGAGGCACAGAGAGTCTGGGGGAGGCCATAAGGCTCAGACCAGGCCCTGCAGGCCATGGGGAAGAGTCTAGAGTTCAGGGAACTCTGCCCTGCCAAGCCACGGAAGTCTTTTAAGCAGTATGTAACTCAGTCTGACTTGCACTTTCAGAAGATCACTCTGGTGGCTGCCTGAAAAATGGTCAGAGGGACACAAGAATAGAAGTAGTATGCTGTGCTGATTTGTGTCCCCTCTCCCAAATTCATGTATTGAAGTGGTAATCCCCAATACCTCAGATTGTGACTTTAGTTGGTTATTAAGTTAAAGTGAGTTCATTAGAGTGAGCCTAATGACTGGTATCCCTGTAAGAGGAGAGTAGGTCACAGATACACAGGCATGAAGGGAAGACCAGGCGAAGGCACAGGGAGAAAGGCCTCAGAAGAAACCACCCCTGCCAACACCACGATCGCAAACTTCCAGCCTCCAGGATTGTGCGAGAACACATCTGTACTGTGTGAGCCGCCTATCTGTGGTATTGTTAGGGCAGCCTGAGCAGACTCTACTACAGGGGGCATGTCTACTTACGAGGCCACTGAAGAAGTCAGGCTGGGAGAAGGGGGGGGGGTGGCTCATTCCAGAGGAGGAGACCAGGAGAAGGAGCAAACTGGATGGACTGCAGAGGGAACTTAAAGTACAACCTACCCACAGAACTCGATGACCCTCTAGATGTGGGCTGAGGGAGCCGAAGGGACCAAGGACGATCAGATTAGGCTGGCCTGAGCAGGGGAGGGGTGGTGCCCTTTACTGAGAAGGGGAAGGACTAGGGAGACTCAGGGGTGGGAAGGAAGAAAGGATCCTTTTCAGACCTCCATGGAACAGGGAGTTCCATGTTCTCAGCGACAATGAAGAGAACGTTGGCTGCTCCCACCCTCCAAGATAAATTAAGTAATCCAACGTGGGGTTTTTAAAGAATTAATAGACTTTAGTCTTCAGGACACCTTTAGATTCACAGAAAAATTGAACAAATCATATCCAGTCCCTCTTCACCTGTCTCCTCTGCAGTTTCCCTTGCTACCCCAATGTAAGCTTTAGAGCCTGAGGAAATCCTCGAATCGAAACAAAACCTATGCATGTCTACCCACTTCTCCTACAGCACACAGAGAGGATTTCAAGGTGGGAAAAATTCACAGTGACACAACCGAGCATCACTTGTCCCAGCTAATCTTTTAACCCCCTCTCCTACCAACTTCCCACTTTTCCTTTTACAGAAACAGCTTTACTTCACTTACACTGATTAACTCCTATTCATGCCTGAAACTTGGCTCACCTCCTCCCAGAAGTCTGTCCTGACCCCTCCACGATGCCAACAGCATCCAGTGCAACCCACAGGTTATTACTTTGCACCTCAAAGGGAGGGAAATGTTCTTTACAAATGTACACGCCCCCACCCCACCCTCATGACACTATAACCAACTGGAGAGAAGGCACCTGGAGTACTGTATCTATTCCTAGTGGCCAGCATAGCGCTTGGCTATAGTAAATACTCCATAAAATTTTGTTGTTATTGGTTAATTGAACAAAATTAAAAAAAATTTTTTTTTGATTGTCCAGAAAGTCATCGGTGCCATTCAAAAAAGAAAGTGAACAAAGTGCTCTGGGAATTCAGGACTTAATAAACTCAAAGCCAGTCGGCAAGACTGCCTGCTAATTGCAGGTCACAGGCCAGCGGGGAAGAGGAATCACATGGCTTGTTGCAGAAGGTGCTCAGAGGATGCAGAAGGCCAGACAGAAACAGGAGCTGCTGTCTAACATGTCTGCAAGGGAGGCGCTGGGTGTGTGCTGAGTGCTGAAAGGAAAAGAGATCATCTTCTGTGTCCCCAGCCCATATCCCCGGCCTCTCCATTAGAGTGAACTATTGTGTGTGAATGCGAACGTGACATGGAAACTATAGACTTTGAGGCTGAATCTGATTTTGTCCGCCTGGTAAATGAGTGTACGTTAAATGATCTGTCTTCTCCCTGGAGGTCATAATTCCATTTAAGGGGCAACTGGGTCTATTAAGCTGTTAGAACTCTTGTCGCTCCTACGGCGTCCTCACATTACGTGTTATTATATCTATTGGGTTCAACAAATAGGTTCTACTCGAGGTTTTGCCATGAACTGTGTGACTTTGAAGAGATCAGGTAATTTCCCTGGCGCTCCATTTTCTGTCTGGGGGGCACTGACATGATCTATTCGCCTTCTTCAGAAAACTCAGGGTGCAGGGGGAGCCTGGAAACAAAGCAAGGAATGTGGAATAGGGGAGCTCCTTCAGTGTTCTACAGTCCTAAACCTTCCTGCTGCTGGTGTCCTGACGACTTCCCCTTGAGGCTGGTCATACGAGCACCTCCTTGCCGGCTCCCCTCCCTCCTCCCTCCCTGCTAGTGGAGAAACTGTGTGTCTGTGGCAGGGAGTTGGGGGGTGGCTCTTTTCTTTATCAGAGATAAATGCACAGAAAGAGTAACAGTTTATATACAAATTAAAATCAGTTCAACATAGTTGCTATTTTTATGAGAATTATGACTGGTTGGCGTTGTCTCATTTTTTTTAATTCTTTTTTTTTAAGATTTTATTTATTTATTTGACAGAGAGAGAGATCACAAGTAGGCAGAGAGGCAGGCAGAGAGAGAGAAAGGAGGAAGCAGGCTCCCTGCCAAGCAGAGAGCCCGATGCAGGCCTCAATCCCAGGACCCTGAGATCATGACCTGAGCCGAAGGCATTGGCTTTAACCCACTGAGCCACCCAGGCACCTAGTTGTCTCATTTTTAAATACAAATAATATAATATATAAAGCTCTGGAGTACTCTTTAATCCCATGAGTCAGTTAATGGATAAAAGGAGATGAGAGGGAAGAGGAAGGAAGAGAGGGAAGACTGAGTGACCCACAGAGGTTGAGAGAGAAAAAGGCAGAGGACAGAGGAGGAAGAGAGATGGGAGAGGAGTGAGCAGAGGACAGGAGGGCAGAAGGAGAGGGAGAAGAAAACAGTCTAAAACACCGTGATAGGCCTGCTGCTCATCAGGCCACTGTCTTTTGCCAGAGGGTTATCTGTCCTTGCTTTCCCACAGGGGTAAGTCTACAACTCATCCCATATCCACAACCCAGGTCTTCGCCTGTAGCTTCTAATGATTTATGGATTAAACCCATTGTGGGAACTGCGTTCAGTTAAGGGAGGAACTGTCTAGGCTGTAGGGGCAGTGACAAGGGCAGCACCTGTACCAGTGCCTGAAGATGTCAACAAATCCAGTCAGAGGGCTTGCCTTTCCCTCTCCCGCTTAGAGGCCACGACACCTATTTATTGCTGATTGTTTCCTGAAACAAAGATCACTTGGGTGTCCTACAAAGGCATTCAGCATGTCCATTCAGTGTCAGGTTATTCGGGGACTAGTAGGATTCAGAGATGCCTGTGGGATCAAAGCCCCCACATTTGGTTGTGTGAGTTATTCACCAAACAAGGGTGCTCAGGCCAAGAACACCCATATCTACCCTCCTAGCCAAAACCGGGTAAAGCCATGTCCACTGGGAGGAAGCAGTGGCTTTTTCTAATTTGCTCAAAGGCTCCAGTAGTCCTGTGTGACCCAGAATCCATTCAGAGCAAGTTTGTTATTTATCTGAAGAAATGCTGAGAGATTGTGAACAGCTCTGGAGGCTGGATCTGCACATGGGCTCCGGCGCCCCCAAGATGGCAGTGGGAGAAGCGGATGGACAACCTCAAACCTCAAACCCATTTTACATTTGCTCTCGGGCTTGATGCCCGTCACATCCCTGTGAGGTAGATGAGGTAGGTATTCCCCACTGCCAGATGGGGCACGGTTGCTCAGAAAGATTGAGAGCTACTCTAGAGCACACAAGATAAGTACATTTGGGAACTTAGCACACCAGGCACAGGGGTGTCAATGAACAAAGAACTGTAGATGCTAAAAATAGACATCAATTATATAGACTCTGAGTCAGCTGCTCTTGGTGACTCTCTGAAGAGGAATTTGGGGCTGATGCCAAGTCCTTCTCTTAATCTAATTTTGGCCATTGTCAAACATGGGTGGGTCTTTCTTAAAGGACTATCAGGAGTGGAGTACCCAGAGAATCCAGTTCCTTCCTCAGTCCAGGGAAGCCTGGGAGACTTAGGCACCTCTGAAGTCTGACTCCACATGGCCCTGGGTCCCCAGCCCACACCGGAGGTTGCTGAAGAGGTCCTGAATGCCTCAAAGGGTTGTGCGTCTCCCTGTGACCACTAGAGGGCACAGGCAGGGACTGCTTCCTGGGGTCCAGAAAGGCTACACACATGGAATAAGTGATAGAGTCAGGGCACTGAGACAGTTCTTAAATGAGAAACCTTACCAAGAGCAGCCAAGGGAGAGGAAGCAGAACATGTCCAGCCAACAGTTAGTTGGTCAGTGCGTCTCAAAGAGTTTTCTGAAGAAGGCAAGTGGATCAGTTCAATTCCCTGCTCTGATACTAGCTGACTAACCTTAAGCAAGTTGTTATACAACTTGGCTCAGATACTATAATTTGGAGTAGCAGAGGTGCCAAGAGTCTTCGGGGGGGGGGGGCTGGGTGGCTCAGTAGGTTAAGCGACTGCCTTCAGCTCAGGTCATGATCCTGGAGTCCCAGGATCAAGTCCCACAAGGGGCCACCTGGTCTGCAGGGAGTCTGCTTCTCCTTCTGACCTTCTCCCCTCTCATGCTCTCTCTCTCACATAAATAAATAAAATCTTAAAAAAAAAAGAGAGCCTTCTAGGCTGTCTAGTACACTGCCTGGTACTTCAGACAGCTGAACTATGGTTTATTATTATAAAAATCCCACTATATTTCTAGACTCATGGAAATTCTGAAACAGTATTTGAGCCCTAAAGAGAGCCCCTGAAGAAATTCGGAACCATAACTTCCTGGTAGAGGTTGTGTTCCTCCCAAACAGTCACACATTATTAAAGTGTGTGTGCTCACAACCCCGGAGGTATTTTTTGTTTACATTCCCAAGAGACACTGTTGTACAGCATTAAACACAAACTGGGGGCATGCAGAGTGCAGGGCTAGGATTGGGGATGTGGGAAAGGAAACTTGCCAGAGAGGAAGAAGGGCTGGGGATAGGTGTGGGGACAGAACACTGAAAAAGAGTTAGTGAAATACAGTGGGGAAACACTGGATTGAACAAAATGTCAGAAGGCCACTAAAAGGAGGGGTGACCTGGGGTCAGACACTCTCCTCTCTGGGGTCATTTCCTCATCCTTAAGATGGGGAAGCTGGGCTGATATTCCTCTAGCTCTGGCACTCTCTCATTTCACGTGGGGAAACAGGAAGAGAATCCAAAGGAAGTGGAAAAGGAAGACAACGCTGCCCCAAGTCACATGTCCAGTTCACTATGTTGTCAAATGTGTAGCAACCATCCAGCATGTTCTGGGCATTGCACTAAGGTGCTGAAAAAAAAGGAAGAGGCAAAACGTGCTCCTTGTCCTTGAAGCCAACCATCTAGCAGATAATGTAAGTGCCTCTCCTTTCACACATTCATGATGAGAGGGCATGAGGGAGTTAAGGATTAAACAGGATGAGGAAGAGACTGTACTCTGGGTTTGACTTTTATTTCTTGAATCCCTCACGTTTCTGCCGACTGTCTGCCGAACCTGTGCCCAATATGAATGAGGTGATAAATTTTGCCAATGTCTATCACATTAGTATTTTTAAGAATAATATAGTTAACTTATATTACCCTGAATACTTTTCTGAGCATTTTCTCCTAAATTTCACTTATATTTATTTATTTCATTTATGTTGATCTTTGTAGGCAATATGAAAAAAAAAGCATAAAATATGATCCTTATCCTCTGGGAAAAACTTATGGTATAATTGAGAATGGAGATAATGAGATAATAAATAAAACCACCTGGCTCAAAAACTAAGTTACGCAGTGGAGGCTATTTAGTCTACGTCAAGAGAATGGGACATGTGATCACTGTGAGCCGTAGTAGCTGAAAGAGCCTTCATAGTCAGGAGACCATAGACTTGGAGTTAAGAAGGGTGAGCGTTCAGAGAGTCCCCAGGAACGAGCATGGCAGATAAATGGGTCAGAGAGAGGCAGGAAGAAGACTGTGAACATCATTTACAAATAATGAGAAATTTGGTTGATTAGGCATGGTAATGAGGGTTCACCAGTGGACTTGAGAGTCTTTTTGATCCTATCTACAATGAGGAGCCGTAGAACAGTTGAGAAAAACATAGGTACCTTTAATTAAGAAATATTTGAAGAAAAAGAATCTGGTGCTGGTGTGAGGGTAAATTTTATCCGCGATTTGACCAGGTTGACAAATTAGGAGATCGTTGTAGTCAAGTATTTAGGCTTTAGAATCAGACTTTGATTTGAACCCTGGAATCTGTCACTTAAAAACTGGGCAAGTCCTTGAGCAGCGTGTTTATATTCTCAACTATTGATTTCTTAACCCATAAGATAGAGATGATGGCACTTACTTTTCAGGATTCTTCATGTATGAAGTGGGTGAGGAAATGCAGAGCCCAGTGCCTGAAATGTATTAGGTTCCCGCACATCTTCTGCTCTAAGAGAGATGTTCAGGGAACTCATTTATTGATTGAATCCAACCAAAGAAAAGAGAACAAGGAAAGACGATGCCATTGGCAGAAGTTGTGATGTGAGTAGTTTGGGGAAGTGGTGATGACCTTAAGACGACAAAGGTATAGGTAAAACTAGAATTATCCCCAAGGCATTTTAAGATAGAACATCAGAGGGAGACCCAGATGAAGCTGTTGATTAAGGACTCCTTAGTATAAAAATGATAGTTGGCACTGTGTGGGCAGACAAGATTTAGGACAGCAAGAGTACAAAAGAGACTTGGAGGGTCCCATTAAGTGGGGGTGAAGAAGGAATAGGAAGAACTACTCACTGAGAAAGAAAGTGATGAGGATAGTACAGAGTGCCAAAACCACAGTAAGACTTTCCAGAGAAAAAAGTCACTATGCAAAACACCAAAGAGAGGTAGTAAGCACAAGCCTGAGGAGAAGTCATTTGATCTCAAAGAATGAGTCTCAGATAATTAAAGGGGAATGGCAGGACTTTACCTCCTCAGGAGTACTGAAAAAGGGAATCAGGTATCAGGGAAACAAGTGAACCAGTTGACCACAAGAGTAACTTCTCAGGGAACATCAGTGCTCACCACTTGTGGGGTAAGAATCATGCAGACTGAGGGAAAGGCAAGTAGCTGGTGAAGACACATATTCAGAAATCTGACCCAAAATGGGGAGGAAGGATATTGATGAAAGGGCACAAGTGTTAAGAGAAGACAATATGACAAGATTGTTACATGTTTCATGATGAAAGAAAGGAAGGCAAAGAATACTGAATTGTGGGGGGGAGATCTCAAAACTCAAAATAAGAAGCACTGTTTCTAGAAGCAGGAAAGAAAATATATCAAGGCTTTAAGGGGTAGTGTTACTTTAGAGAGAATGGATGCTTATTCCTCTGAAGACTAAGGAATTAAAACACACATTGAGGAGAGTGGGACTCATGCAAGAGAGCCTTCCAGTGGACTTCAGCTTTCTCAAAAGAACATGGGAGAATGAAGATGGAAGTAGTCAAAGGCTAATGAGGAGGGGACTACCTACAGGAATATACCAGAACCCCCCACGCACAGAAGAAATGGGTGAGGTAGAGGACATCCACTGAAGAATGACCAGGAAGCAGAGAATAGTCAAAGAAACTGAGGCAGTTTCACCCAGAGAAGCATGGGAGTCAATGTCTGGCTTCAGATATTTGAACAACTGACATCCAGAACTCGTAGACATCTGTGGGACTATGAGAAGCAGCTGAAAGGGGCCCCTGGCTCAGTTGGTTAAGTGTCTGACTCGTGATCTCAGCTCAGCTCTTGATCTCAGGGTCATGAATTCAAGCCCTGTGTGGGGTCCATGTTGGGCTCCAGGCTGGGTGTGAAGCCTACTTCCAAAAAAAAAAAAAAAAAAGAATGAAAGGAAGAGCCACTGATAGAAGTTGCAGGAGGAAGATTTCACCTGAATATAAGGCAGAACCTTCTCACACTTAGGAAGTGGAGAGGTGAGGGGGTTCTCCCATGGGCAATATCCAAGAGACATGGGACAGTTATTTGCCCGGAATATGGCACACAGGATTCAACATCAGCTGGACTCCGGCAATTTCTGAGGCCCTTCCCATAGGCACAGCTGAAATTTATGCTGGATCTATAGGTATAAAACAGATTTAAAGAATCTCATGGTTGAAAGGGACCTTGAAGCTCATCTACTCTAATAACCCATTTGACTCTTGAACTCCCTCTCTGAGAGGCTCACTGAATGATCAAGGACTATAAAACCCACCCAAGCTAAGCCTGAATCCATCAGGAGCCATGAGGGTACTGGGTTTGTCCTTATTTCTCATCTGGATAGAGAACTTATCTGTGGACCTCCCAAAGAACTCAGATGTCAAGATGGTCCAGGTGAAACTTTCATGAGAACACTTCTCAATAAAAGAGGAAATATGGTGGCGCCTGGGTGGCTCAGTTGGTTGGGCGACTGCCTTCGGCTCAGGTCATGATCCCAGAGACCCGGGATCGAGCCCCACATCGGGCTCCCTGCTCCGCGGGAAGCCTGCTTCTCCCTCTCTCACTCCCCCTGCTTGTGTTCCCTCTCTCGCTGTGTTTCTCTCTGTCAAATAAATAAAATCTTTAAAAAAAAAAAAAGAGGAAATATGTGGGAAATGTTGATGAATCTTATGATTTTGAGTTGCTCTTGTTTATTACTTGAAAACCCAAACTTAAAAAGTAAATGCCATGTTATTTTTTAAAAATATACTTATTGACAGAGAAAGCAAGTGAGAGAAAGAACATGAGCAGGCAGAGGGAGAAGAGGGGTCCCCACTGAGCAGGGAGCCCAACATAGAGCTCCATCCCATGATCCTGGGACCATGACCTGAGTCTAAGGCAGACAGTTAACCAACTGAGCCACCCAGGCACCCCAAATGCTGTGTTATTATTCATATTTCAAAAGGATCCTCCGCTCACAAAATAACTCATATTAGGATATGTTTAGGCAACAAATTCCAGGAATGAACTTAAAATGTATTCCATTTGGGCGCCTGGGTGGCTCAGTTGGTTAAGCGACTGCCTTCAGCTCAGGTCATGATCCCGGAGACCCAGGATGGAGTCCCACATCAGGCTCCCTGCTCGGCGGGAGACCTGCTTCTCCCTCTCTCACTCCCCCAGTTTGTGTTCTCTCTCTGGCTGTGTTTCTCTCTGTCAAATAAATAAAATCTTTAAAAAAAAAATGTATTCCATTTTTCTCCCTCCCCACAAGCAAAAAGCTCTCTGTACACTTTTGTACACGGAAAGCTCTTCTTTCCAAGAACTTGTGTATCACACAAAGTGAACTTCACTCTTATTACAACATAACAAATAATTCCTGGGCTTAACTGGCCACACACAAGTGGTTAATGATCAGTTTGGTTCTGTCCAAAGGGACTCTTCCCAGAGGACATCTAATTTGATCCAGGATTTCAAGATCTGCACCAACCAGGGCTTTGTTTGCCCAGTGAAAGGAGATTTTTAAAAACGTCAGAACTGTTTTCAGTGGCACAGGTGGAAAGTCCTATTGGGGTTACTGCTGTTTACTAGCTGTGTGGCCCAGAGAAAAGTGGTTCTGTGTCTCTCAGCCTTGGTGTCTGTATGTAAAGAGGAATACCTAATTCACATGATCATTCAGAGGATTAGAAAGAATTTCTATAAAGACACACACCCACACACCCTGGCCACCGGCTGAGGCCTCCTCGGGGCTCATTTTGCTTCCCAGCAAACCAGTGAGGTGGCACAACCAGAGACCAAGCAAACCAGTGAGATGGCACACCTGGAGACCATTAGTGCCACTTTATAGAAAGCAGAGCTGAGTTGCAAACTAAAACTGAGCTAGCTCAAAACCTGGCTTTTGTGCCATGGCTAGAGCGTGCCAGGCAATCTCATCATCCCCTCCGGTGGGAATATCCCAGTAAGTAACAGTGAAGGAAGAGGGGTGCTGATTTGAAGAAGGCATAATGTAACAAGAGTTATGGGAAATGGATCACCTCCAAACACATGGCCCCTTCTTAATGCCCTGCTAACCCAGGTCCGGTTTCTAAGGGAGAAGGCTGATTGGGTGGGAGGCCTGACACAGGGGTGGGGTGGTATAAAGAGTAAACTTAAGACCCTATAACAGAGCTCAGTTCCCAAGAACCCCTCCAACCATCATCATCACCTTTACTATGGTTAAGTGGCAATTTTCATAATCTTGCTTAAAAGCGAACAAAAGCCTCTTTTTTTTTTTACTACATGCTCAGCAGAATGGCTAAAATGAAAAAGAAATGAAAATATTGAAGGTTGAGAAGCATGTTGTGCTACTGCCAGTGGGAGTGAAAATAGATGCCCCAACTTTAGAAAACTGCTCAGTACAATCTGGAAGCGGCAGTTTATTCCCTCAGACACAGCGATTGCACTCCTAGGTGTAAACTGGTTAGAAACACTTACTACAGTCTCAAAAGACATGTTAGAATTGTGCTGCCTGAAGCATGTCTTTATATTTAAATTAATTACAATTTAAGAAAATTAACAATCCAACACCTCAGACAAGCACCTTTCAAGTTCAAGTGCTCGCTACCTGATTGGCCGGCACAGACTGAGAATATTTCCATCACCGCAGAAAATTCTGCTGGATGCTGTTCTAGAATGTCTGTGGCCACACCATTCACAGCAGTCCAACACTAGAAACTACTCAAAGCCCATCAGCAACACAACGGATAAATTATCTGCAGCCAGTCATACGACGGGGTACTCTAGGTAACGAGAGTGAGCTATCTACAAGTGCACGCGGCAAGATCGATAAATGTCACAAACGAAAGAAGCCAGGCATAGAAGAGTACATACTACGGGCTTCCCCGTATATAACATTCCAAACCAGGCAAAACTAATCTGTGCTGTTAGAAACCACGGTAGTAAAAAAAAGAAGAAGAAAAAGAAGAAGAAGAAGGACAACAACAACAACAACAACAACAACAAGAAAAAAGAAAAAAAGAGACCACGGTCGTGGTTATCCTTGGTAGTGGGGGCAGTGACAGCAAGGGAGCCTTGGGGCGCTGCCTGGTAACGTTCTGTTTCTTCACCGGGATTTGGTCTCCCGGCAGTTTTCGCCTCCTGAGGATTGAGCCAATGGTGGTACACCGACGCCTTTTCTGCGTGCGTTTCATACTTCGATACATTTTCTTAACGCCCTGTCAGAAAACTTTGCTGTTACTAATGTTACCTACAGCCTAGGCTGAGTAAAAGCGCGACCTTTCAAACAAGCAAATGTGGCCTTGGGATCAGTGCCCCCTCCCGCAGAGGCCTCTCCGCACTCCTCACCGAGGCCTTCCGGAGGCACCCCCCCTCCCCGGCGCGTCCTACCTGGGCGCCCCGGTCGCGTGGTCCCGACCGCCGGCCCCGCAGGTTCGGGCGGCCACCGCGAGGGGCGGCCAGGCTCTCCCGGGGCTCGCGGGTGCGCTCCCGCGCCAGGCTTGCCTGGGAGGCGGTGTCCGGCCCCGCGGCACCTGCGCTGCCCGCGGCGGGTCCGAGGATCCTCCCGCTTCGCGCCCGAGAACCGAACTCCGCTGGCGGAGAGTCCGCCGACCTCCCGGGGCTCCGGACCTCCGTTTGGAAGAAGACGCCCGGGGAGTCCGCTCCGCCGCCCAGACCCGTAAACGCCGGAGGAAGAGGCTGAGAGAGAGGCGCTGAACCAGCCCGCCCCCCGCACGCGCCTTTCTCCAGCGAAGCGCCCGCCCACCCGCCGCACCCTCGCGGGGTCGCGTGGCCCGGGGTCACGCCGGCTGGGCCAGGGAACAGCGATGCGCGGGACCCCGGGGAAGCCCTCCCGACCCTTTCTTCCAGCACTGACAAGCCCGAAGGGGTTCGCCGCTCCGCCTGGAACATCCTTTCACCTTCCCCTTCAGTCAGATTCCCCAGAACCCGCCAAGGTCCAAGCCTCCGTGAAGCTCTCTGAGCTCTGCAGGCCCTGCCAGGCTCCGCCTGCCTGCGGTGAGGCGTGCCGGCAGTGTTAGGGTGATGCCACGCTCCCGCTGAGGACCTGGGAGTGCCGCAAAGGCAGAACAGAGTCCCGGGCTTCTCTGCGTACAATGCAGCTAGCGCGGGCCTGGCCTAAGCCAGGGGGGCAAGGCCTGAGACATACCAGGAAGTGTGCTAAGTTGCTTTTACGAGGATCACCTCATTTAATTTTCAAAGCCAAGGTGATTGGTACATAAGGGTTTACATATATAAATACTCATTTAAGTGCACACTTACTATTTGTGCGTTTTGCTTAAGTAAAAGAAAAAAACCTAGGAGAGAAGAGTTATACCCATTTCAGAGAGAAGGAAACTGAGGTTCAAAGTGCTCCAAACTTACTCAAAGTCTCTACCACTGGTTATGGTGGTATTGAGATTAGACTGGAGGAAGCCTGACTCCAGAGCCAACCTCTTATCCCCCTCTCAAGCTTAGGCTAATACAGGGAAAAAACCGCTGGCCTTAACCTATTCCACTTCTCTCACCAGTAGCACCTACCCACCTCATGAGCCCAGCGTGGGTCACTGAATAGGGAGGGATTATCCATGCATTCAGAGAAGTAAGGGGAGTTCGAGCCAGAAGTGATTTCTAGAATCATACGGTTTATCCTTCTCTGCCATAGAGCTCAGAAACCAGAACCCAAAGAGATGACTTACTTCACCTGCTCAAAGTCTCACCCATCATTAGGAGGCATTTCACTCTTCCTTCCAGCTCACAAAGCTATTCAGTGAAGCAGCAATTTGGGCCTGTGTGGGGTGTGTCTTTTCCCCAACAGAGGGAGCTCAAAGAGAGGTAGCTGCCACCGTCAAGGGTTTTCACCCTTCCATGGCAGGCAACTAGCAGTAAGGAAATCCTTCAGCTGGAGGGATGGAAGTTATTTATACCCAGACACCGCAGGCTCTGGGGAAGAGTAGTGAGCAGGGAGGGAGCTGGTTCAGTCTGGCTTTAAGTATCTCAAGACACGGGAACTGTGTGGAAGCCAATCCATAGAACCAGCTCTGTTTCCTCTACCATGGTCACACACCTCTCTCTCTTTTTGCAACCAGAGAGGATGCAGAGTGGAGGAAGATTAATGCGGGCCAGGAGGAAGCCGGGAAAGAAGGTGGGGATCTGGTGCTGGGAGCATAGAGAGGCCAAGGCCCACAGGACAGACTAGGTTAGAGAAAAAGGAGTTGCTTTCTTAGGAAACCCCCAGCGGAGCAAGGACATCCGCTCCCAGAGTCTTGGGTTCCTTGAGCGTAGGTGATGAAATCCTGGACGTGAGCACTCCCGGAATACAAGGGCAGCCTCTTGATCACCTACCATACCCCTCAGCTAGCGAATGTTGGAGAAGTGGAACTGGGTCCCAGTAGCAGGTCCCGGATTTATCACACATATCTCAGTTCTTCACCACTCCTGACTGAATCCTCACTCTCTTCCCTATTTCTGTGTCCCTCCCAGCCCCTAAACTTTGTATGGAGGGTATCAGGTCACCACCGAGTTCTCAGCCTCCTTTCCTATGTTTTGAGCTATAGAGTGAGGGGTAACAATCTCTTGCAGGAAGCTGTGTCCCCAAGCAGCATTGCAGGGCACCAAAGGCAGGACTTTATTTCTGGAATCTGCATGGTTTGTGTGTCTTCTGCAGGCGATTTCAGGTACCTTGGCTCCTCCCAGGTGGGCTAAGAGTCCAACTCAGCATGTCCCTTGCAGCCAGCACCCAGTGCTGAAGATTCATGTCACCGGGGCCACTGCATGTGCTGGGGAGGATGGCACTTAAAGACTCTGGTCCTATGATCTCCTGCTTACTGTGTAATCTGTCCCAGAGAATAAAGATGTCAACCTGGTTGCCCATGACCTCATTAGGACCTCATGAGGAGGGAGAGAAACAAATAAATCTTTGCATGACACTATGTTGTGGTATTGGAAAGTACCTAAGACTCTGGTGGCATGTATGAGGGAGTGATTACCTCCACTTGGGTGGTTCAGGAAAGAAGCCTGGCCTTGAAGGGAGAGCAAGAGTTCACCAGAAAGATGGGGGTGGAAGGGTATTCGGTATGGTTGGGAGGGCAAGTGCAGAGGCATGGGGTTACAACTGCAAAGCCCTGTTTGGACTGGCTTCCCTTTTGTCATTCACCTGTGAACTTAAGTGGCTTTCTCTGATCATCTACTCCAAAAGAACCCTTCCTTTGGTCCTTGGTTCTATTTCCTTTTTAAAATTTATCTTATTTTTACATTTACTTCTTCATTGTCTAACTCCCCCACACACACACACACTCCTTAAAATAAACTTCACAAGCCTGTGGAGGTGTTGTTGTTGTTGTTGTTGTTGTTGTTTTCCCCACTATCTCCAGCATCCAGAACAGTGCATGTGAACAAATTAGCAGGTGCTCAGTAAATTACTGCTGGATGGACGGAAGGATGGGTGGATCCGAGGTCCATCCTGGTGGACCAAGGCTGCAGTGAGAAACGTGTTAGGAAGCGAGAATTCCTTCCCCAACCCTTGGCTTGAGCAACTCATGGGAATATAATAGCTTCCGAAGAGGGTTCCTAGGTATGGCACTTGGGCGACATCGCGGTGATAAGGGTGGTGGGAGGAGTTGTCCCAGCTCCAGAGAGGCTTAGGAGAGGAGGGAACTGGCGGCAAGGAGTTGGGGGGACAAGCAATCTGGTGCGGTAGAACTCATACTCAATTCCAGGCTTTTTCTGCCTGGGAAAAGGCGAGGGGAGGGAAGGTCATCGCCCCTAGGTGCCGCCTCTCCAGCCTCCCGCTAGGCCCTTTTGGACCCGTCCAAGCCTCATCCTGGGCGGTCAGCAGGTTTTGGAGGATTCCCTTGCCTGCCCCCTCTTCTCCTCCCCTCCTTTTTTCTCCTCCTCCTCCGGGTCTCTGCAGATCCCCAGCCCGGCGGCCCCGCAGCAGCCTAGCCGCCCCCTCCCCCGCCCCCTCCTGTAAGGGCCAAATTGCTAAACTTGTAGCAATAATGACCCTGCATTCAGGCCGCCGACTCCCGCTGAACGTCTCCGCGCCGCGGCTGGCCGGCCTAATCAGCGCGCCCCTCCCTGCTGCCCGCCCAGCCCCCGTCCCCCCTTGCCGCTCCCTCCCCCAGCGCACAAAAAGTGGGGAACAAAACCCCCGCGCATTTCTCCGTCCCTCTGTTGAGCAGACTGCTACACAAAGCCCCCGCTCTGAGAAGCAATGGGGAGCTCGGGGGGGACGTCAATCCCGACGCTCTGGGGTTTTTGTTCGCGGAGGGGACTTCGCCTTCCTACCACACCTTTTGTTCGGGACTCCAATAAAAAGCCATTCTTTCCGCACCTTCCCGGCCCGGAGCCGTCTTTCAGCGAGGCCCGGCCCCACAATGGCGCGGCGCTCTGAGGCCTCCCCATTCACCCGCCTTGGCACGCTCACAATCGGCCGTGTGGCAGCACAGGCCTCGCACAGGCATTCTCCGCAAGTGACAAGGAGCCGCATAAAGCCGCGGCCTCCGGGGGAGAAGGGAGGGCGGCCGAGGGGGAGAATTCGGCCGCGGCGGGGCGCAGCGCCCCTGGGCGCGCTGGAGGCCCTGGCGGCGGCCGCTGAAGGAGCCGCCTTCGCGCCGCCTCCGGGGTTTCCTTTTCCCTGGCGACCTCCGAGGTTAGGCAGATTCTAAGCTTTAGTCTTAGAACGCAGGCCCAAATACTAGCCCAAGCATCTGCTAAACTTGTGGGGATTACAAAGCTGGGGACCTCAAAAGGCTCCGAGTCTCCGACCTGTTCTCCCACAAAAGTAAAGAGAAATTAACGAACAAAACCAAGAGGACGCAGGACTCGTAGCCCCGGGGCTGGCCCAGGAGAGGCCAGGCCTGCAAACGCCCAGGGAAGATTGCTTTCCCTTACACACTTTTCCTTCCCTTCCCGCCCTGTTTAAAGGATCCTTCTCCTTTGGGGGGCGAAACAAAGTCTGTAGCCAATGGTTTGAAAATATTGCACCTTGTTTATTGACTCCTGTAGTGTATGGCAGCGGGTGTGTACACGGCGTGTGGATACAGTTATAGATATATTATTCGTGCTGAATAGAGAATATGAAACACAAAGGAAACCTGGTAAACCTCCGGTGGGCCACCAGCTCCCAGATTTGTTCAGGCCCTCCCCCCTCTCGCTCCCCAATGTTTGATCTTGCTTCGCTGGTTTTTCTCGCAGAGTTCTACTCCCTGACAATCCGGAGATCCAGGCCGAGGTATCTGCTGCGGAGGGCAGGCGGTAGGGAAAAGGGAAATCAAGTGTGGTGTGGCGCTCCGGGCCGCAAAAGGGGCAGAGGGGTCGGTAGGGCTTGGGGATTTCTCAAGCCACGACACCCATTTTTCTCTCCTTCATGTTTTGCTCTTCTTTTTTCTTTTTTGTCCTTGGGTTTTTTGTCGACATTTCGAAGAGGCGGCAGGAAGGCCGAGGAGAAAGACGGTCTTCTTGCTCTGGGAGAAGCTGGCGGGAGCCAGAGTCCTAGCCTCTCGCTCACTCTCTTCGGGGCCAGAGTCGGAGCCGTTGTCCTCCCCTAAACCCAGCCGGAGTTTCTGCCTCAGAGACAGTCCCCGCACCGGTCCCGAGTATCCGCCTCGCCCCTCAGCCCCCTTCCCCAGGCTTCGCGGTAGCTGTGTTCCGGGGCCCTGGGGAGCGAGACATGTGTTTGTTTTTTCGTTTTGTTTTGTTTTTGTCTTTTAACGAGAGGACCTGGCCTGGGATCCAGCCTTTCTCGCGCTTCAGTCCCGCGGTGCCAGGCTGCAAAGGGGCGCCCGCCGCGTGAGCCGCCGCGTCCTTACCAGGCCCGGATTCCCTGCAAGGTGCCCTGCGCGCACGCAGCCCCGGCCGCGGCACCCTGGTGCAAGGGCTGCGCGCCGCCACCGCCGGCGAAGCCGCCCAGGTTGCTCACGTTCACAAAGGGACCGCCTCCGGCCGCGCTGCAGGCGGGCTGCATGGCCGCCGCCGCCGCGGTAGCCCCGCCGCCACCGCCGCCACCGCCGCCGCCGCCTGCCGGGTACGCACAGCCGTAGCTACCGCTGTAGGCCGCGGCGGCGGCGGCAGCTGCGGCAGCAGCAGCGGCGGCGGCGGCGGAGTTCCCATAGCCGTAGCCGGGGAAGCTGTTGTAGGAGTAGGCGCCCGCACCCACGCTGTAGGGCGCGCCATAGGCTTGCGCGCCGGGCGTGACGCACGGCTTGCCATCCCGCACCAGCACCGGCACAGCCACGCGGCGCGGCGGCGGCGGGGGCGCGTGCGCGCCCAGCTCCAGAGACTTGTCCTGCCGCTGCCTCTTGCACTTGTACCTGCGATTCTGGAACCAGATCTTCACCTGCGTGGACGTGAGCTTCAGGCTGCTGGCGAGGTGCTCGCGCTCGGGCGCCGACAGGTACCGCTGCTGCTTGAACCTGCGTTCCAACTCGAAGACCTGGGCTTGCGAGAAGAGGACCCGGGGCTTCCGGCGGCTGCGCGGCTTGGGCCTCTCGCTCTCCTCCGCCGCCTTACAGTCTCCGGCCGCCTCCAGAGGCTTCTTCAGCTGGCAGTTTTCTGCGGAAGAAGCATAACAGCGTCCCTTAGCAGTTCCCCGCTTAACCGCGGCTCCTATCCCAGAGCACTGTGGCCCTTTCAGTGGCAGCGCAGAGCATGAGGTAGTAAATGCCTGGACTTTCTGGAAAGTTTGTGGTTCTTGGCGCCATGAGACCCTGTGACAGCCCAAGTACCTCAGAACGCCCTTAGTTGGCAGAAAGACGTTCCATCCGGGAGGGATATAGTTCGTGTCGGTTTACTTAGAATTTGAGCATCTGTTACAAAGAGAGTACTAAATGTGCGGCTCGGCGTCCTAATGACTATTTTCGGGATGAAAATTTGCAACTACATAATAACTAGAGTATTTGCAAACTCATCTGCTTTCCACTCTGTTATGGATAGCTGAAGGTGTGAAGCATAGTGGTATCTGGAGACTGTATACGTGAGTTGCGTGAATAAATCTTTCTGTTCAGAAATTCTTTAGTGTAACTCTCCTGCATTGCCTAGGAACTATTTTATTTTTGTTTTTAAAAGACAACATGCCTTCAGCTAAATGTGTAACGATGTTTGTATTACCTTAAAGAGAAAAAGAAATTTCATTGACTGATTTTGACCATTTCGTGTCGATTTTAGGCCTAGAGAAAGTGTCAGGAGTCTAGGCCTTGGCTGCTGCTACATCAAACCTCCTCTTGGGGAAGAGATTCTTTGACTCTCTCCCCTCCAAAACAAACACTTCCTTGGGGGCTTTATTCAGCTATCGATCTTCCTACACAATTCACCTCCCATCCGATGTGAGCGGCGGATCTAGGACTAAGTTCCGCGCGTTTTTCACACAAAGCATAACATTATGAATTTTCAAAAAAGACCAGCGCCTCAGGGGTGTGAATTCTATCCACAGAACGGACTGTGTTCCCACGCACTCTCTGATCATCCCCTCCCTCTCTGCCGGGTGCTGTGGGGTGCCAGGACACTGAACTCCAAGCAGAGAAGTGAAGAAACCATTCAGCTGGTCTCTACCAAAGTTCCTGAGCCCTGCCAACACAACCTGCCTGGATCATCTTTTTGGAGAAGAGGGGACGGCTGTTCCGGCCTCAAAGACCTCATCTCACACTAAGGGGAAAGAGGAATAGATTTGAGTTCTTGTCTCTCTAGGTCTTGGGAAGAAGAAAAATGCTGTGAGTTGTCAAAATCCAGCAGCTAAGCCCTGTTGCTTATCAGCGTCAGGGCACAGATAACTACTTTCCCTTCCCCTGGGGGCTTGCATGCCTCTCTGCTCTTAGGAGTTGTCGGGGTCACCTCGTCCTTCTCCCTCCGCCCCGGTTCCCTCGCAGGCACCTGTGCTTTGCGGAGCTGTCGTTGACCGGCGTGAGGCATGACCCCAGCCAAAGGTTAAGGGGGCGGGAAGCAGTGCTGGCAAGGTTTGTGGGCTGTTTGCGGGCGCTCCGCCATCGCTCCAGATGTGCGGGTGCGCTTTCTTTCCCCCTCTACTCACTTTGGCTCCGGTCCCTCACGACCTCGGGCTCCTCTTCATGTTCCTTAGGCCCGCTACACGAGTCTCGCAGGACTGTGTGGACATAGCTCTGGGGACAGAGCCCCGAACCCCCGTGGCCGTCGGCTGTGGCTAGTGAGTTCAAATAGGACAGTTTCTCCCCCTCTTCTTCCTCATCCTCCTCTCCTCCGTCAGAAAACTGCGTCCCCTCGGTGGCGGCCAGCATGCACGGCGCCGAGTGAAAGTGGTGCTCCAAGTCCGCCTGTAAGTGCGCGCCGTGGAAGTGCTGTTGCTGCTGCTGCTCTAGATTCAAAATGTCTTTGACTGAGAAAGGGGTGGAGGTGACCGGGCTTGGTAACATCATCAGGGCCACTTAATTGTCCAGTCCAAATACTCAATAAATCCCGGCGGGGGCGGGGAAGCAACGCTGCGGCTCCAGCTCTCCTTCTGGACTCTGCCGCTGCTGCCGAGTCGGGCTTTTGACAGACGCGGTCCGGCTCCAGTCTAAATCGCCTCCATTGGCCCGGACCTGGGGGTCTGGGTTTTGTTACAGCCACTGCAGGGACTGGGGCCGGGGCTACGAAGCCTGTGTCCGGGGGTCGTGCGTCACGTCGGGGGAGGGGCTCTCGCCTCGGCCTCCCTCCCCATTGGTTCCGGCTCATGTGAACCACGCCCCCCGCATTCACTGAGTTGGGTGCTGTGGCGCTACCAGAAATAAAGGACTAGTATAGAGTCGCGAAGTCCAAGTCGTTGCGGGCGAGGTTGCACTGCCCCGGGTCCCCGAACTACCATTCCCGCCCCCGCTTGGCCGTACCTTCCCGGCCAGGGCCAGTTCTAGGAGGCCTCTTGTCCACGAACCAACTGCCAGGAAGGACGGCCCAGGAGCGCGGTTTTTCCAGCTGCTGCAGGGCAAGAAAATTTCCTGGCTTGTAAATACCGGCCTCTGGATTCCCAAGAAGACGGAATATTTTGTGTACACATGGATGGGCAACGTGTCTGTTCCCGACTTGTTGACTTTGCTCAAGTTCTTCCCTGCACTTGGAATGCCTTCCTTGCCCTTGTCTCCATGAGTGGAAAGCTGTTCTCCAAGGCTCTGCTCAAATACCACCTCCAAAAGGAATCCCTCCCTGAACCTCGAGGCGGAAGTCATCTCTCCTCCATCTGAACTTGCAGCGCATTTAGTAAAGGACATCCGTGTCATTTATCATTTTCCACCTAGTACTAGACATTGCTTGCCTGGTCACCCAGGGTAAACTATGACGGGGGGCGGGGGCAGGGTCCCAGTTGCATTTGCCCTTGTAGCTCTTGCAGCTGCCGCACCAGCAGGTATGTGGGAGGAGGATGGAGTTGTTACTGAACTTGGTTGGTTGACCGGTCTTGGTTCGAATCCTGACGGAGTCTGTGTGTGGCCTTGGGCATTCCTAACCTGCAGTTTCTTTGTGTACGAAAAGGAATCCGTAATACTTCTACAGGGGTTGTTGCCAGGGTTAAAGGACAAAACATGCCTGGAGCTTAGTGCAGAGCCCCACACAGGTTAGGTGCTCAGTACACGGCAACTATCACGGGTCTGCACCAGTGCGTGTTGACTGCATCGGTGACCGCATGGCTGGAGTGCTGCACACATTGGGTGACTTCATAGGGTCTTGAGAGTGGTATCTGTCACAAGGGAGGTGACCCAGCCATGGAGGCCTTCTTCTCTGCATATTGAAACCGGGGCCCTGGATCTAGGCCTTTACCCAGCAGGTGTTTTTCTAATTTCTCCAGCCCATACCTGGCACCCTAGTGCCGCCCCTGGGTGTTTTCTGGGCAAAGCTGTGGGGTCCCCTGAGGTTCTGGGAACTCTGCATTGCTGAGGATCATCTTCTGCACAGTAGGTGTTCGCCAGCCACCACGCCTCAGCCTCGTGAGGAGCAGCCATGGCTACTGTGAGGCCCACAGAAAGACCCAGGCGCAGCACTGGCCTTGAAAAATACAGAGACCAGTTCCAGCCTAACCCATGCGCCCGACACCGGCCCCTGGCCGCCCCAAGCTTTTTTTTTTTTTTTTTTTGGCGGCCAAGATGGTGGAGCTGGGGGAGACGACCTCAGCTCACAGGGGAAAGTGGAAGGTGCAGAACCGTGGGCAACGCCCCCGGGTGCGGCACCCACGGAATAGAGTCGTGGCAAGAGTGGAGAGCTGCCTGCCGGCCCCGCAGCATTGGGAGTTGTGGGTGCCCTAGGCCAAGGAGAGAGAGGCGGGAGGGGAGAGAGGCGGGGCTGTTCCGGAGGGAGCGGAAATGGTGCGGGGAGTCAGCCTCTGAGGCCGCCCGGGGAGCTGGGATGCGGCGCGGGCCACGTGCACCCAGGAGTACTTAGGGTGGTGGCGACCGGAGGGTGGGGGGGGGGAGACCCTCTGTGGGCAGGGCCTTGCGCTGGTACACCCATTCTTCAGCCGCAGGGACGCCGGGTGCCTGTCTTCTCAGCATTGAGACTATTGACGTCCCAGGCGGGGCCGGCGTCTCCAAACCAGGCCCGGGGCTGCAGAGAGAAGACTGCGCCTGGTTTTGCAGCGGATCGCAATCCCTCGGGCGCAAAAGATCCAGAGAGGTGGGGGTGAGTGCTTGGCACTGTGGGGTGGGGGTCCTAGTGGATACGCGTCGCACTGGCAGGCGAGTCTAAAAGAAGGAAGCTGCGCTCCGGCCCCACTCCCCCACTCCCATCCCTCCTGAGCTAGACCATCTCGGATAACATTTCTGGTTCCCAACTTTCTCCACCTCTTTGGTGTTTTTTTTGTTTTTTTGTTTGTTATTTTGAGTGATCTTAAGAGAAGAAAAAGGTAAAAGACAAAAGCTACAGAAATTCTCTCTCTCCGGTTTCCAACCGAAGGTTGCATTTCTCTTTGCTACATTCTCATGCTTCTCCATAGTCTTCGTTCATAGGCCCTCTCTAAGTCCATTCCTGAGATGCGGTTTATCTTAGAACCAGTGGCCAGGGGCGCTGGGAACACGTCCACACAACCGCTGCTGCTGCCGGCAGTGCACTAGGTTGCCTCCTCACT
This sequence comes from Spilogale gracilis, assembly GCA_004023965.1. Lineage (NCBI taxonomy): Eukaryota > Metazoa > Chordata > Mammalia > Carnivora > Mephitidae > Spilogale > Spilogale gracilis. Next base: position 24,608 of record PITA01004120.1, on the reverse strand, counting down.
AAGTACGAAGAACGCTGGCCGCTCCCCAGTCGCAGGCCCGCGCGGTCCCCCAAACCCATTGCGACCACTACCCCGCCGGGTGCCTTTGTGCCAGGCTTGAGTGGTTCTCTCCAGCAACTTCTGATCGGGTTGCTCCTCAGCAGGCCCTCCAGGGACGTAGTTCAGGCCGACTGGGCTGGAGGCCCGTGAGAATCCAGAGCGTGGGCAGCACAGGGGCCTATCATACCCTGGCCCCCCTTTCTGTTTTTACCTCTAACCCTGTGCCGATCTAGTGGGCAGGAGACTTCTGCCCACTACCTAGAGCTGATCTTGGCTTCATGACCCAAACTGGGGCTTTGGTCACCTCCAGCTGCCCTCCCTGGTGGTTCAGGCTCCCTTCGGTCCGTCTTGGTTCCGCTGCCCCCGAGTTTCTTACCAGGGATGTCCACCAGGTTAGTCGCACCTAGGAAGCCTGCCTTTGCCGGGCGCGCAGCCTGCGGTGAGCGTGCGCAGCCAGCTGCGCCCGGTGTCGGGAAGGACAAGGCCAGGGTGGGAGCTACACTGCAGCAGCCGGGTTCTCCCGAGTCACTTATCAGAATGTTCGATCTGCTTCCGATCGCGTTCTGGGGCATTTGCATTCTCTTGTCAGAAAAGAGGATCTTTGAAATCCTGGAGTTGTGCTCAACTAATAATAGGTTTTCGTTCCAGTCAGTTTAGCTAATTACTGTCAGATAAAGCAGATATCGCTTCAACCAAGGAAGCGTTTGATGTTATTTTAATCGCGTGTATCTGCCCAGGTACCTACGATTTTGTCACAGTACACATTTATGCAAATACCCCTCCTCCCATATATGATCGAAGACCATAGGAAAATGATGGCAAATTCTATGAGGGGGGAAATGCTGTATAGATGCATAAGTGATACATAGAATTATATCTCTTTTGGAGAAAAGCCCCGTGCTAACCATTGGAATATATTGCCAAATTAAAATCTGTTTATTCTTTGAAAACTATAAAGTGTTCCCATATGTTACTCTTCACTACACAAAAATTGCTTAATTAATACACGTAGAAATACAGACAGGTATGGATAATTTTTGTTATTCGTTCCATTGCTTCTGTTATTACCCTCCAACTATTCAAACCACCATTTATCGTATAACCACACTCACAAAAAGTTGAAAGTTTTCATGGTTTCTAATCTAAATGTAGCACCACAGTCAGAAGTAATTGTCTATTAAAGTATGAGGCATAATCCCACGATGAATACAGCTAGCCAAAACTATAGAACATTGCTGGCCCATTTTTTTCACTGGATGTTTTACTTTTTACTGGTCTTCTAGAAATGTCACAATTCAGTGGCATCTTACCAAAAAAAAAAAAAAACCATTTCTTCTTCGGCAGTAACACTAAATAGGTTCTTGTTATTTTGTTGGTGGTGGTGGTGTGTAAGTCTGTGTTTTGGTTTGCTTTTTTAGTTGAAGGATATTGGAAAGCTCTCCAAATTTTTTGAGCAATCTAGAGGCAATAGCATTTTATGAGAAAGGTAAATTAAAGAAATGTCAAGTACGTAGATCAGTCCCAGAAAGCATTAAAATCAACTAATTCCTTGAGAGGAATTTTTTCCCCAGTTTTGATAATTTTGCAATTGAGATTTTAAAATGGAGTTTTGAGCATTTTAGTTTTTTTTTTGTTCCTGCGTGTGTTTGTATAAATGTCAGATTTCCCCCAGATTGTATTTGGAATGGAGTTTTCCAAATAACCCACCACTTCCTTTCCTTGGGAGAAAAATCAGCCCAAGTTCATTATGCAAGTAGTTCTTTGTAAGTTACAGGCCCTTACTGAGGAAGTGAGTTTCGGTTTCTCAAGGAGAGAACCTTCTGTATCTATCTTATGTATATCTGCCCCATGCCAAAAAATTTCGAAATACTGTAAATACCATGTAAATACAGCTTTCGTCAACAAAACCAGCTATATTCTGCTGATAAAACACACAAGAAAGCCTTTGTCAAATGAAAATTCAGGATTTTTTAAAAATAAGAATATAAAGGATGCCTTATAGATCTGTGCTATTTGCATGTGCTATTTGGGAGTGCACCGAACAGTTTTAACTTGGGGATTAAATTGGAATTCTAGATGCATTCCTTAAGTTTTATTATTTTTTTTTTTAGTGTGAGTTTTAACTTCCTGTAGCGAAGTTCCAATGTCTATAGACCTTTTAAAATATAATCTGACTTCAGAAGAACGGCTGCAGTCTTTGGCAGATTAATTCTCTTAAACCAGAGCGCCTGCCTGCTCTGTGTGGAGCAGTAAGGGTGGATGGGCAGGGGAATGTGGTTATCACGTTCCAAGAAGCAGAGATTCTTCATAACTCTTTCCAGTGCGATCCGATCTTCCCAGTCCTGTCTGCTTTCAACCGCAAGCCACGGATCCGGGCTTCCTAGGATACAGAAATCTCTACACAAATGTCTCTGAGTGAATAACTTAAAATTGTTTGAGAAAGAAAAAGACTTTTCTCATTTGGAAAGAAACGTTTGCCACATTCTTGTGGCTTAAGAAAAGTCTTATCCTGCTTTCAGTGTGTCCAGCTTTGAGGTCCGGGTCTTTGGTCTGCACCGGGGAGTGTGATTCCCAAGATCCAGGGGGAACCTTTGCTCCATTAATGGGCATCTGCATCTGCTGGTCTAGTCGCCCACTTGCCCTTGGTTTCTTGAAGCTCTGGGGGTACCCAACAGTTCCAACTGCTCTGGCACCAGTTCCAGCTTGTCTGACTCTGAAGGAATGCTGTGGGGGGCAGGTCCTGGCCTTGCTCAGAACCAGCCAGGGACCTGACCGGAAAGGACCAAGGCCCCGGGCAGCTGCGGTGCACCAGGGCACTCAGCCACAGGGACGAAGGCACAAGTCGCCTTGGGAGCCAGGCCCAGGTCCACAACTCTGGGCCTCTGGGTTTCACAGTTTTTCGCCCCATGTGTCAGGTAGGAGGTCAAGAATTCAGCAGAGGTATCAAGGCACCAGGATTGTAAGGTGGCCAGCCTGCCTGGGTGTCCTGTCGCCAAGCCCAAGCACTTTGTCCACACAGGTTCCGCCTGGAGTGCCAGCCTTTGTCCCGGGTGCACTTCTTTTGGCTGGGGGCCAAGAGCCGAGCCGGGGGGCCTTAGTGAGGAGCTCCCCTGGGAGATGCAGGCTGGGTCTCACTTCTGTCTTTGGACATGCCCCGTAGGTTCTGGAACTCCTCTGGACCTCTCCACACTCCTGCCAACCCAAGAGAAATACCTTCTTACCTCTTGAGGCTCCTGGCACCCTGAGATCCAGAAACCCCACAGTGCCTCAGAGCCTGGGACCCCAGAACTTCCATAGCAGTCCACCTCCCACCCCTTGCAGCCAACCCTTTTTCCTTTGGACTCCTTCCTCTTATACTGGCCCAACTCTAGTTCCTCTACCCCTTTCCTTCCTCATTCCCTCTTACTCCCTAACCTCTTCCTCCTCCATCCTGGGCCTTCTTTCTCACTCTGTTCTCCACTCCTCTCTACCTTTTCCACCCTTATTTTTGCACTCTCTTTTCCTTTCCCCCATCTTGTCTCATCACGCCCCATCCCTGCTCCTCCACTCTGAAGCTCTCAGGCATTTTTGTCCCTGGCCTGGAGGGTTGCATAGGATGGCATCAGACTAGTTGAGCATGACCTCTTTCCTGAGCCCCAGACCCTTCTCCCCAGTGCTACTCGCCCTTCTTGCACCCTACCTCAGAGCTGCACCTAAAGATGCCCAAGTACCTTTTTGGGTTTGTGACAAGAACCCTCCCTGCACCCTGCTCTAGGCCCCCCCCAACTCTGAGCAACCTCTGCAGAGGGTCTGTGCTGCTCCGGGTGGCAGGCTTGACCACCCTCCCTATGGAAATCCCCGCTCTAGGCAGATCCTGCGGGGGCCTTCGTTTCCTACTATTGTGGCAGCCTGGAGAGGATCACAGCAGAGCTGAAGGCAACAGTGAGACCTGGGCCCCAGACATCCTTTGAGAGCAGTGATCAGGGCTCCCAGATCAGGCCTGGCCCCCTCCAACCCCTCCCCCTCACTACACAGGATCACTATCTAACTGAACTGATCTTTCCTTCTGTTTCTCTCCTGCCAGTCCTACTTTAGATTAGGGGCCTCGAAATCACCCCAGCTGGGAAGTGTTTCAGGGACTGCCTTAAAATGCAGGGGCCAAATCTGGGAGAAGAGAATGGGATCCTGGCTCTTGGGCCAGCAGGGACAAGGGCTGAGTTCTCTGGAGCTGTTCCCATCCTATCTATAATCTCTCACCCTCTTCCCAGCTACTGGGTGGGGGGCCAGTGGGGCCATTGAGTCATTCGCCTCTGGAAAAGAGTCGGGGTCTGGGGCCTCCTCCCCTGTGAGTGAGGCTCCCCAGCTGCGTAGTAGGCAGCTGACCACCTCTACGTGTGTCCCATCTGCAACCAAGTTCCTGAGGTTGATAACAGTTGTTGCATCGCTCTGATAAATATGGGTTTCCAACAGATGGGCACAGACTTGACATTAATGTTTTGATGGACTTCTGTTTCTCCTTGGATGAAAAGGAAAGTCTTTCTTGTTTGAACACACCAGTGTGTGCACGTGTGGATAGCCATGGGAAAGGAGGTTCTCAGGACTGTGCCCATAAATGTAGACTCCATATTAGGGTGCTGCTCTTTCAGACAGTGTGGGCTGGACCAACACTCATTCTGAATCTCTCCCTCTCCCTCTCCCCCCGCACAATAATGTGATTACCAGTAGTGACATGAGGTTTGAAGAGAAGTGTTTATATGGTCCAAGAATAAAACTAGCTTCTGTAACTATGAGATGCACTATTTCCATATGGGCAATTTATGGGGTCATTACAATTAGTCTTGTACAAAGCAGCCCCTCAAGACCACTGCAGAAAGAGAAGGGAGCATAGGTTTTATTTTATTACTAGAGGTGTAATGACTATGTGTGTTTGTGAAAGTAATAAAACCACACTGAAATTATTCTGTAATTTAGACTTTTAAAAACTTTACACACTCTCCCCCATTACAATAGGAGGCATGCAAAGCGTGCACGGGTAAGAGATGGTGCCTACCACACCCACTTCTGCAGGGAGAGCCCACAGTGTGAAGGAGGCTGGGTTTGGCATGGGCCATGGAGGGCCATGTGGCTTTCTCTAAATCGTGATCACACCTCCTGTGTCCATCATGAGCCAAAGCAGTGACTTTGGAGTTTGGAGCCCTGTCCTGTCCCCCCCCCTCCTGTCTTGTGACCTTGAACCAGTCCCTCAACCTTGCTAAGCAGCAGTTTTCTCGCTTACAAAAGGAGGTAATAATGGTTTAGACTTTATAGACCTGCAGCAGAATTAAAGAATGATGAAAGGAAAGCACTTATAGAGCTCTGAGCACAGACAACCATGTAGTAAATGCGAAGGGGGACACACCGGGTGGTTGTTTACCCAAGGAGGGAGGCTCTGAACCTCTCCGCTGAGCTGAACGGAGATCAGGGAGCTGGATTCCCAGGTGCTCCTTTTTCTTACTTGGGGTGGGGGGAAGCATTATTAAACTATCAGTCAGGTTTTGTGTGTATGTGTGTATGTGTGTGTGTTGTCCCCAAACAAGGAGACCAATTCTCTTAATCAGTGGAGTTTTAGGATATACTCTTGGAACCAACAACCTCCTCTTAGCCTCCCTGCTCCCCCTCCTCACCCTCTGGAGCTGCAGCAAACAAATCCCACACCCAGACTGAGCTTCCCGCTCCCACAAATGCATCATTTTTAGCAGCGGTAAACAAATCCCCAAAGACTCATGTCATTGTTATCATGTTTAGATAAAGATCTGGCCAATTGGTGTCCACACAGGAATGTAAATAAATCAGCTGCCCTGGACCTACCCCAGTGGGGGGTGGGCGTCCCGCTCCCACCTGGCCTCAGCCCAGTGCCCTGTGCTCCTGCTTCTCTCTTTTTCCCTTCTGGGATGGGAGAACATCTGGCCTTCAACATCACTTGGTTTCTAATCTTTTAACTCTGTCACAGATCTGCTGTGTGACTTCAAGCAAGTCCTTTATCCTCTCTGAGCCTGTTTCCTCTTCTGTACAGAAGAGTTAATGATGACTGGGAGGGAGCAGCAGTAACTGCAGAAGAATACTGCTGCTTACTGTAACAACAGTAATCCTCTCAGAAGCAGTGGTCATGTAGACAACATTGGCTACCGTTCAGGGCTTTCCTACAAGCACACAGTAAGGCTTCGTGATTAAGAGCCTCCCCACTCACCAGTTCACACATAAACTGTCAGACTGTGGGCAAGCTGCCTTGGTGGGCTGGGAGCATCGTGGGTATGAAGAGGGGAGACTGGCACTAGGCCTGTTATGAACTCTTCTAAGTGTCCATCCTCCTTATTGTTTCCGCTTCTTGCAACAGGTCTTGTCTTTGGCCCTGTTAATGTAACCATTATATAGAGAGAGTAGGAAACTGAGGCTGAGGCTCTCCAGAAGTAAGGTGACTAACTTGCCCAAGGTTAAATTCCTTGCCTTTCACACCAAGCTCCCTCTCTTTGTTCCTCTCCCTTTCCTGGGTAGCCCCGATGTTACCAGGCTGTGCACCAGGCAGGGACTCTGCTTGCCTGGGCACTGTTCTCTGTGCTTTCATGAATTCCTGCTGGGGAGTGGACAGCCCACTCCCAGCATAAATCTTCCTGCAAGGCCCAGGCAGTCCTCCCCAGCCCCCAGGCCCTGGGGCTGAATGGCAGCTGTCTTGAAGATAAGCATGCCTTGGTGGTGGGGCTGAGCTGTATGGAGCCCCCTCTCCTCTTCTCCCTATCTGCACCCCCTCACAGCTGCTTCCTTTCTCCCCATCTCTGTCCTTGTCTGTTTTCTCTTCCAAAAGAAGAGGGGCTGCCAGCCCTCCGCTCTGCCTTCTGAGGCACCTGCCATGGAGTTCATATGAATCACGATAATAAACCTCCTGCGGGTGAACAAAGCATTCCACGTGCATGATCTCTTTCCTATTGTTAGGAGATCCTGGTGGGGCAGAAATTATTATTTCTCGCCCTCATTTTAAAGCCGTGGAAATTGAGGTTCACAAAAATGAAATGACTTGTCCAAGGTCACAGAGCTGGTAAAAGGTGGAGGCAAGACTGCCAGGCCTGTGAGCTAGATGCCATTCTAAGACTCCAAGGCCTGGGTGGCCTGGAAAGGATGCCCTACTCTAGCCCAACTCCAGGAACCTGGACTTCACCACCACCTGGACTCAAGGAGAACTTCTGCTTGAGCTGACTCCTTAGCCTAGAGGCCCCCCCTGTCTGGGAGGGGCTCCTTTCCAGGCATCTCCCTTCCTTCTCTGTCCCCACATCTCAGACCACTCCGCAACCGCACTCCACTCCGCAGAAGTAGCAACTTCCCACTGGAAAATCACCGCATCCTGGGGGGCCAGTGACAAGCTGGAGCCAGGCACCTTGGAATCCGAGCAAGTGCCTGCCTCTCGGTGTGAGCTATGCGCTTCCTGGAGAGCAGTGGTGGGTTCAAATCCTGTCTCCATTCTGTCTGGGTGCAATTAACGCCAAGCCAAGCTTTCTCAGCTTGGAGGACTGGGAATATTAGAAGTACCTACTCATAGGTCGCTCTGAGGATTATAGGAGATTGCCTTTGTGAAGCACTTAGCCCAGTGCCCAGCTCAATACACTTTAGTTTGTTATTGTTGACCCCAAGACTAGTGGAGGCTATTTCCGTTTCTGGGTGTGAGGTCTGCGTGCCCGAGCGCATCGAGGCAGTGGATGGGGCTGGGCGGCGCCCGGGGGGGGGCGTGGATGGACACTTAGGGTCCTGAGTTCTTGGAGAAGAGCCGGTTAACACCGGTCGCGCTGTGTTTGGGGCCCAGGCTCTGTCGGTTTACGTTAACTCGAGCCCCAGCGACACTGCGACACTGCGCTCTGGGCGTGTGTGCGTCTGTCCTGAGCCGCGTGCTGCGTGTTGAAGCCTGTGCGTGTCAGGAGCCGGGTGGCCATTGACGCGCCTGCGGGGAACTCACCTGCGCTGGATTTAGATTTCGGCAGGGAAAAGGACCTCCGCTTTCCCTGACAGATGCACGGTGTCCACGCTGTGTACACAAACCCGAGCGAGACCAGAGTCCTGGGTGCTCGGCCTCCTGCTCATCGAACAATTTTTGCTATTAATGGTTATTTTATTTATATCGTTTGAATTGTCCCCCCCGGGTCTGTTTACACTAACGTCTGGCCATCGGGGCCGCAGTGTTTGGACAGCGGATTACACTAATGGATGGCGAGCTGGGAGGGGGGAAGAAGGCGCGGCTGGAAACGGGGCTCCGGGCTGGGCCGCCACGCGGGGTGGGCCGTGAGGGAAGAGGGAGCAGGCCCCTCCTGGGCTCGACCTCTGACCTTAGGAGGGAAGGAAACGTGTCTGCTCGCGATAGGAAGCTTCTGGCCTCCGGTGGGGTGGAGGCTGGAGGTGCCTGCTCCCGGTGTGTGTGTGTGTGTGTGTGTGTGTGTGTGTGAGGGGGGAGAGGGGGGTGGTGGTAGTGGTGCTCTCTTCTCTCAAGGCTGATTCAAAACTCGAGGTCGTCCCGCTTGGGTGCGCACACATCAACAAGTAAACATGACTTGGAGCTACCAGGACTGCGGCCGCTTTGATTCCCCCTGTCAGTGGCGGCCAGCTTAGTGCTTCGGCCTCCAAATCCGGATTATGGCTGAGCCCCGGGCGCCTGGCGGCCGGCAGGGTTAGAGCTGCCTTCAAAGGGGGCCGCCCAGCAAGCGCGCAGCTCCCCAAACTGGAGAGGCTCCACCGCACCCGGCCCTAGGTGCGCACCCGCACGCCCGCTGGCAAAACGCCGCGGGCGCACCCACCCGGCGCGGTGCAAGGGCCGCGGTCGGAAAGCCGGCGAGTGGCACGCTCGCTGGCGCCGGGGACCAGGGACGGTTTTGGAGATCTGGCAGCCCTCAGCTTGAACGAACTAGGTCTGGAATTCCTGGCTTCAGAACCAAACGTCTTTACCACAGGACCAGGGTGGATGCATAAAAATATCTAACATTTAATGGGCATTTACTATGTGCCAAAGACCATGCCAAGCAATCCTCCCCAACTGTCCTATTATCCCATTTTACAGAGGAGGAAACAGGAGGTTTAGGTAATCTGGGCAAAGTCTCACAGCTAGTGTGGAGCTAGAACCCTAACATGCCCTACACTATAGGACTGGTGCAGTAGTCCTTCACCTTTTGGGGTTGGGGCCCCTGTTTGGGACCTGATGTAAGCTGCGGACCCTCTCCTCGGAAGAATGCACATGGGCATATGCAACCTGCTGTCAACAATTCCAGAGGCTTCTAGGAACCCCCCAGGCTCAGCCATGGACATTTAATCATTTTGACTTTGCAGGTTATACAAATAGCATTTGATAGAATTTCTTAATTCAGAACACGGACTAGTAAAGTAGTACTTCTTATATCCGTTGTATAACGGAAGATTCGGGAGTACAGAGAAGTAAAGTCATTTGCTCAAGATCACACAGCTGGTAAATGAGAAGTTGACCTCTCAGGTCTTCGGGTGCAGCCACCTTTCCAGAGCCCGAAGTTCTCCGTGCCTTCCGTCTCGGCTCTCACGTTCTCTCCTCCGCTGGGAAGACCTGGGGCCAGCCCTTGGAGGATCTGGGTTTTCTTGGGAGCTCCTGCAAAGAACTCGGCTGGTGGGGGCGCAGCGCCAGGACCCGGTTGCCCTGTGCTCTGTGGGCCGTGCTGCCAGGGCGCGCGCTCCGGTAAACGGTTTATCTAAAGAGAACTTCTGTTTCTCGTTCGCTGTCGGGAGTTGCCTCGCAGTCGGCAATGAAAAATGCGCCTTTTCCCGAGACTCTGGCGCTGGTGATTTATGTGGGAACCGTCCTCACCCGCGAGGCCTGGGCGGCTCAGGCGGGCCTAGAGGGTGCAGGGCGAGAGCCGGCCTGGAAGAGAAGCCGGTGCCTCGCCCCTTCCAGCGCCCGCTTTTATGGCGCCCCCCTTCACCTCAACCTCCAGGACATTTTACAGCCGCTCCCCCAGGGAGCTGAGCGCTTTATCGCGGTAAAGTAAACACCATTACCCCAGGTCCATTAACACGGAGATTTTTGGCGTTGTAAATAGACTGCGAGAGGGAGAAGAGCAGCCCCCACAAACTCCCTTGTAAATCGGTGAAGGCTCTCCAAGATTTATGGCCACTGATTGGCCCCCCAACCTTCCAAGAAATCCCAGTCTTGACCAAAGCCAGTGGGTAGGGCGATCCCGAACCTGGAGATCCCGCCCTGGGTGTTAAGACTTCAAGGGTAGGGAGTCCCCAGGACGCCTCTAGCCCAGTCATTAATTTTCTTTAAGCCACAACCCCACGAATGCTGATTCCTTTCCGGCTGTGGAGGCACAGATAAACTCTGCAGGTCCCCAGGAGCTCTTAGCAACCAGTGTAAACGATGCCAGGGGCCAGAATGCTTGCGTTTCAGCTTCCCTTCTCAGTTTGTAAAACTGGAGAGTGCTTTCAGCAGCTACTTAGGAGTCTATAAAGCACAAGAGAATTATAACTAGTGGGCATTGCCCAAATACCCTGGGACCTAGGGCACTCAGTTTGCCAGCTTGTATGGTCTTGCTTTTGCTTCTCTTTCCAAAAGGAAATACCCTCCTTATTTACTCTTGGGCCAGCCAATATATGAAATCAAGTCAGGATGATGGTGCTGGCACACCGTGCTAGAGACAGTCCTCCTTCTCTGCTTGAGTTTCTCTTTCTGATGAGTATCTCATGACCTGTTCTGGGAAATTTCTGCTCATCTAGAGTGTGGTTTTCTTACCCCCTCACGTCAATATTTATATTGACAGAGAATTTTGAACTAGGAAAGGTGGCTCTGATTGATTGAGAAAACAAAGAGATAAACAAGTTCTCCAGGCCAAGGGAAGCTTCAGACTCTCCCAAGCTTTGCCAAGGTCACTTTCAGGACACAGTTGCACCGGGAGGCAGCTCCCTCTTTAGCCCTGAGAATTTGGTACTTCTTGAGATCGTCCACCTGGCTAATGAGTTGGCTTGAGGGAAGGGCAATACAGAAAAAGTAGGAATTAGAAGGGTGATGGAAATTAGTTTTGGTCCCTTAGTGTAGCTGGTTCTATCTAAAGCAGGGTCTTTTAACCATTTCTTTTTCTTGTGCCAAGGACCCCTTTGACAACTTTGACAAAAGTTGGTCTGATGAAGCCTATAGACTGTCCCCCCCACCCCAGAATAATATTTGAAATGCTTAAAATAAAATACGCGCAATGACATTAACATACAGTTATCAAAATCTTTTTTAAAAATGATTTATTTATTTAATCATTTTAGAGAGAGTGAGAAAGAAAGAGAGAGCATGTGTGTGTGGGTGGGGCAAGGGCCAAAGGAAGAGAGTCTCGGGTAGACTCCACACTGAGCATGGAGCCCATTGCAGAGCTCCATCTCCCAATGCCAAGATCACAGCCAGAGTCAGAACCAAGAGTTGGATGCTCAAGATCCTATGCCACCCAGGAGCCCCAGTCATCAAAATGTTTTTTAAAAATAGTGCTATGGTGGGGGCGCCTGGGTGGCTCAGTTGGTTAAGCGACTGCCTTCGGCTCAGGTCATGATCCTGTAGTCCCAGGATCTAGTCCCACATCGGGCTCCCTGCTCGGCGGCGGGAGGCCTGCTTCTCCCTCTCTCACTCCCCCTGCTTGTGTTCCCCCTCTGGCTGTGTTTCTCTCTGTCAAATAAATAAAATCTTTAAAAAAAAATAGTGCTATAGTAACATATGTGCTTCTTCATTAATTGATTAAATAACAAAAGCTAGTGGCAAGTCTAACAACAACCATAATTCAAAGTAGTGATGAATATAAATGGAATTCAATGAATTGGGGACAGTCTGTTACATCAGTAGTAATATGCTGTGACTACTATTACATCAGTAGTAATATGCTGTGACTACTATTACATCAGTAGTAATATGCTGTGACTATATGAAGGGTTTCTATCGGTGACAAAGTCACAGGTACTATTAATACTACTGAGTTTGTTACCTACATTCAAAACTAAAGGAAATGCTAAATTACAGTTGGAACTAATAAAAAATAAAGCTGTATTTTTCCCCTTCCAAGTTCATGGATCCCCTGAATTCTATCCTCAAGTCCCTTGGGAATCCATAAGCTGCCAGGTTCAGAACCACTGGTCTAGGGTCAAAATTTAGACCACTTCATCTCAAATTGTGATCTTTGGATCACTTACAACAGAATCTTATGGGGGTGTTAGAAAACTCTGGGGCCCCTTCTGAGATTTGGGTAGACCCAGAAAAGTGCATTTTAAACTTAATAATCAAAGAATTAGGGCACCTGGGTGGCTCAGTGGGTTAAAGCCTCTGCCTTCGGCTCAGGTCATGATCTCAGGGTCCTGGGATCGAGGCCCACCTCCGGCTCTCTGCTCAGCAGGGAGCTTGTTTCCTCCACTCTCTCTGTGTACTTGTGATATCTCTCTCTCTCTCTCTCTGTGTGTGTCAAATAAATAAATAAATAAATAAATAAATAAATAAATAAATAAATAAAATCTTCTTAAAAAGAAAGAATTATTTTCATGCAAAGTATATCAGGACTTCACTGATTGGCATCAGCACTTTGGTTGGCTGCTTGGATGATGAAGGGAAGGAAGATCCCTTTGAAGAACTGAGAGGTGGGGTGGCAAAGTGGATTCTGGCCAGAAGTACTACCATGGAGACTACTTTGAGGTGGTACACACAACGTGATGGGCACAGCAAGCTGGGGCATAGGAGACCACTAGAGAAAGAAGCTGGAATGGAACATTTTGGTGAAGGGTTTCAACATGCTGGCAGAAACTTTGGAGAAACTCTGGATATTAACTGGTCCCCAACCCCACCTTGATCCTGTATTTTACACATTAGAATAGAAACTTGCCAAAGACCACGTTTCTAGTGGCAGAGATAGATCTATATAATCCACTATACTGAAATGTCAAGTTTAGTCGTCACACTTGCTGGTGGTTAGTTCAGGGCATAACTCATGGTCAGTGGCAAGCCACATCCCTGTGGTCTTATATAATCTCCATCTCTCTGCACTGCCTTCCTTCCTGCTTTCAGTGCTCCTGAGTTCTGAGTTCCTTTACAGAGTCTTACCCTGTTGGTATTTTTGGAGCTTTCATTCATTCACTCACTCAGTGGTTGCTGTGGACCAGGCCTGGTCCTACATACTATAGAAGATACACAAGTGAGTAAAGAGATGATCACTACCCTTAAGAGATTTTCATAGACACCTGCTCTTATCCCCACCAATCTTAAGTACCCCTGATAAGCATCAAATCTCTTTTGACCCAGGTCTGATTTGATGTTTGTGCAATCCCCAGAGGCCAAAGAGGGCTTATTGGAAGGGAAGAAGAGCTTGCAGCATCATGATCAGTCCGCGACCTGTCTTTTCTATTATAAAAGGTGACTGGTTAGACCATGAGGTTTGATGAACACCATTATAATGTCAAAATGTTGAACAAAGTGGGACTTGTTCGAAATGTAAGAAATGTGCAAGATATACCCAACATGACACTTGAGGATAGTTACGACACTGTTGGCTCCAGATCAAACGAGTGATTCTAACAGACAGCGCAAGGCAAACCCAACTCTAACAATCCAGTTTTCACCTGGCGTGAGCTTCAACTTTAGCAGCACCATTTGCCTCCCTCTGTCTTCTCACACGTGTCTTCATCAGGGTCTCACATCACACTCTCATAGATAGCAGGTGGGCCTGTGTGCAGAATTTAGTTTAATACAAACAGGGAAGAGCGGAAGGGGAACAGGATCTAGAGCCAGAAGATTTGAGTTCAGTTCTGTTTCTGTCACTTAGGAACTTTCTGATCTGGGCAAATAAGTTGAGTTTGCATTTTCTCTGGTAAAATGAGTATAGTAATGCCTATTTCATAAACTTGTTGGAAGCAGTAAAATAATATATGATAAAGGTGCTTTGTAAACTGTAAGCCACTCTACAATGTGAATAGTTTATTACATGTTTTTGGAGCCCAAGGAACCTGGATTTCAAGCCTGTCATGTACCACTTACTTGCCGTTTGTAGAAGTTCTTTAGCTTTGCAGGCTCGGTTTTCTCATCTGCTAATGAGACTAATGATGCCTAGTTCTCTGGATCATTGTTCTAAGATTTAAATGAGAGCATTGTGTGTGAAAAAGTCTCCATCAGGGTGCCTGGCTGGCTTTGTCCTTGGAGGATGCAACTCTTGATCTCAGGTTTGTGAGTTTGAGCCCTGAGTTGGGTGTAGAGATTACTTAAAAATAAAATCATATTGTAAAGCAGTCAACGCCATTTCGAGGTTGTCAGTGTTGAGATTGCAGTGACTGTGTCCTATTTATCTTTGTGTCCTTAGACCATAGCATGGAGTGCTGCAAATAGTAGACTCTTAACTTTGGTTGAATGAATGATTAAGGAAGCTCTGTATGTATGTCACCAGGGACAGCATCAGCTCTACTTACACAAAGTCCTCATTGACCAAGCGAAGCTACTTCTGAGTCAGTTCCAAACTCAGTTCCACCCACTGCATTCACCCTTCTCCTTGGAGGAAGATGGTATCTTAATGCTACTCAGAAAGTCAATGGTAGGGATGCCTGGGTGGCTCAGTTGGTTAAGCGACTGCCTTTGGCTCAGGTCATGATCCCGGAGATCCGGGATCGAGTCCCACATCGGGTTCCCTGCTCAACAAGAAGCCTGGTTCTCCCTCTCTCACTCCCCCTGCTTGTGTTCCCTCTCTGGCTGTGTTTCTCTCTGTCAAATAAATAAAATCTTAAAAAAAAAAAAAAAAGTCAGTGGTAGCAAATGGCTCCAGCACATGGCTTGGGAAAAAGATACAAGTTTCTAAATTAAATTGGTCAATCAAGTAATCAAGCAAAAAATGTTAATTGAGTTCCCACTGTGTACCAAACACTGTTCTAGGTATTGGGGATTCAGCAATAAATAAGACAGACAAGATTTTTTTTTTTTTAAGACAGACAAGATTTCTATCATCAGTCCTGTTAGCCAGTGCAGAGAGTGACAGCTAGAGTTGCTGTTTCTTTACTGGTTTTCCTTTTTGAGATGACTGGTCTTGAGGATCTGGAGATTGAAGTGTAGGGAAGTTACTGCAGTGACTGTCCCTGGGAAGGTGGTCTCTGAGGAATTCAAGGGTGTACAAAGGACTGGAGAATCAAGCATAGTCACGCACACTAGTCAATAAGGACACAATATCAGAGGGAAAAAGAGGAAAGAGTAAGAGGGAGGAGAGGGCGGGAGAAAAAAATAGTGTGAGTTCTCTACTGCTTCTGTAACAAATCACCACAAACACAATGACTGGAAAGAGCATCACTGTACTATCTTACATTTCTATGGATTAGAGGTCTTACCTGGTCAAAAGCAGTGTTAGCCTTTCTAGAGCCTCTAGGGGAGAATCTATTTCCTTGCCTTTTCCAGATGCTAGAGGCTGTCCCCATTTCTTGGCTAATAGCCCCTTTCCTCTACCTTCGAAGCCAGCAGTGACAAGTATGGCCTTCCCAGCGGCCACCCCACTGGTTCTGTCTCTGGCCCTTCTTCCCTAGTCAAGTCTCACTCTGACCACAGCTGGCAAGGTTTCTCTCCTATTAAGGATTCACATGATTAGGTTGGGTTCATCTGGATAATCCAGGATAATCTCCCCGTATCAAGGTGTAGATCCTTAATCACAGTGCAAATTTGCCATGTAATGGGACATGTTCACAGGTTCCAGGGCTTTGGGTATGAGCATTTTTAGAGACCATCAGTCTGCCTACCAGAGGGAGAGAGAGAGATCGCAGAGGGGAGATGAGAGAAGAGGGGAAGTAGGGAGAAAGAAGGGGACAACAAATGTTTGCCTGGTGTTTTTCCAAGAAAAATGGACTTCTAATAATTGAACAATTAAGAATTAAGAATGAATCAAAAAGACAAGAAATAAGAAGTATTGGTGAAGATGTAGAACCACTGTGCACTGTTTGTGAGAATGTAAATTGGTACAGCCACTGTAGAAAATAGTATGGAGGTTAGTCAAAAAATTAAAAATAGAAATATTATATGATCCAATAATTCCACTACTGGGCATTTACTCCAAGAAAACAAAACACTAATTTGAACAGATATATACACCCCTATGTTTATTGCAGCAATATTTACAATAGCCAAGATATGGAAGCAACCCAAGCATCCACCGGTAGAAAATAAACTTAAAAAGATGTGGTGTATGCATGCACGCACACACATACACATTACACAACCATGTAAAAGGATGAAACTGCCATTTATGAGGTCATGGATGGACCTCGAGTGTATTACACTGAGTGAAATAAGTCATAGCAAGAAAAACAAATGCTGTGGGGTTTCACTCATATGTGTAATATAAAAAACAAAACAAACAAAAAGCAGAATCAGACCTATAAGTACAGAGAAGAAACAGGATTGCCAGAGGGGAGGAGAGAGGGGATGGGCAAAAATGAGTGAGGAGGAGTGGGAGATACGGGTGTCCAGATGGAATGAATAAGTCATGGAAATAAAAGGCATGGAAAAGGGAATATAGTCAATGCTATTGAAATAGTGCTGTATGGTAACACTTGTCGAGAGCTTAATGTAATGTATAGAGAAGTTGATCACTATGTTGTACACCTGAAACTAATACAACATTATGTGTCAACTCTACTCAATAAAACAAATTTTTTTTTTTTTAAAGGTTTTATTTATTTGACAGAGAGAAACACAGCCAGAGAGGGAACACAAGCAGGGGGAGCGAGAGAGGGAGAAGCAGGCTTCCCGCCGAGCAGGGAGCCCGATGTGGGACTCGATCCTGGGTCTCCAGGACCATGACCTGAGCCGAAGGCAGTGGCTCAACCAACTGAGCCACCCAGGCGTCCCTAAAACAAATTTTTTTTAAAGAATTAAGAATGCAGCTGAAGCTCAACACTTCTTAGTAAATTACATTTTTTGCTACACATTCAGCAGGTGGAGACATAACATATGATACTCTGTCATCTTTTCTCACCCAGGAGTTCTGTGCTACCTGCTGGCTCTCTTTGAGTGTTCTGGAAATTAACTCCCTGTTAATTACACTTCATCTGTGTCCTATTCCCAGGTTTCCATCTGAAGCAAGATGTGCCCCAGGCAAAGCTGCAGGAGAACTGATGTTTGTCTTTGGTGTCACTCTGGTCTTTACCACGAAACAAACTCCTCTGCTTAAAAGCAGATACATAGCTCTGGTGCCTGGGTGGTGCAGGTAGTTGAGTGCCAGACTCTTGGTTTTGGCTGAGGTCATGATCTCAGGGTCATAAAGCTGTGCGCCTCCTAAGGCTCCTCCATGCCCAGTGCAGAGTCTGCTTGGGTTTCTCTCTCCCTCTGCCTCTGTTGCCCTCCCCAAATAAATAAATCTTTTTTTTAAAAGATTTTTATTGATTTATTTGAGAGAGACAGACAGAGATAGAGCAGGAGGGAGGAAGAGAGGGAGAAGCAGACTCCCTGCTGAGCAAAGAGCCTGATTCAGGACTCAGTCCCAGGACCCCGGGATCATGACCTAAGCCAAAGGCAGACACTTAATAACTGAGCCACCCAGGCGCCCTCTCTTTGCTATTTTTTTTAAAAGATTTTATTTATTTGACACAGAGAAACACAGCCAGAGAGGGAACACAAGCAGGGGGAGTGAGATAGGGAGAAGCAGGCTTCCCGACGAGCAGGCAGCCCGATGTGGGACTCGATCCCAGGTCTCTGGGATCATGACCTGAGCCGAAGGCAGTTGCTTAACCAACTGAGCTACCCAGGCGACCCTAAATCTTTTTTTTTACAGCACATATGCATTTGTCTGAGGATTCCCCTCCCCCCTTTTAATATATATATTATATATTTTTAATATATATATTATATATTATATATTTCCATATATATATATATGGAAAAGAGCTGGAGAAAGGTACTCCAAAACAATAGTATTTGTTAGGTGATAAGATGATAGATTTCCTTCTTATATCTCTCTTAAATATTATCTGCCATTCTTTTGTACCTATTGGTATAAATTTACATTCATAAGCGTTAGCCATTTGACGGAGAACTCGTTTTGCAATAAGGAATTGAGACTTAAAGATCAAGATTTAGATCTTAAAATACTTTTATTTCTGAGGAGAGAGTTTTGCCGAGAATTGAGGAGGCTGAGACACAGGCTGGTCTGGGCTGGAGTCTTAATTCGGCCATGTACAACCTAGTTGACCCTGTATAAGTGACTCCATTTCTTCAGGTGTAAAATGAGGACACTAAACAGCTTTTATCCCGTGGCGTTTCTGTGAGAATTAAATCACAGATGTGTGTCTGGCACATACTAGGCCTTCAGTAAACACAAATTGTTATCTTTAAAGCTTGAACATTCCTTAATCCAACCCTCAAAGCAAATATCAAATCTAATATTAGAGACAGCAGGGGTGGTCATGTTCCCAATTTCTGAATGTGGCAATTACGTGTAAACAGAATGTGTTTCCATCTGAGAACCTTCAATTTGGGTGAAAGCCCATAAGTGACTTAATTATATAGACAAACACTATTGGTAATGCAGGATATTAAAGCAAAGAATAAAAAAAGCAGGCTTTCAAAAACTTATTCACTTATTATTTATGGAGTACTTAGTATTTTCCAGGCCCTCTGGAGAGGGGTCTCTGGCCCAAGAATTTATAGTAGATGAGGGGAGAAAAGAAATGAACACAAATGGTTATAAAAAGAGGCAGAAGAGATAATAGCCTGGAAGGTGAAAGAAGGAAGTTTCCCTGGATGGTGGTGAGGCTTCCTGGTGGTGGAGAGATTTGAGCAGGGCCTTGAAGAAAGGTGTGTTTTGACAAGGTGGTTGGGTGGCGGGAAGATGGTCTGGATTATCCTGCAAGCATTTTCAGGGTACGAGTTTTCAGGGAACAAGCTTCTACTAGTACAGAGATTCAGAGCGTGTCATTCCCAAGAGCTATGGTTTTTGAAACAAGGAAGAGTCTTAATACACTATTACAATGATCCCTAAAATGATAAATATGCAAAGCATTTAAAAACATAAGGTGCTTGTGTTATACAGCCTCTCAAAAACGGCACAAATGGAAAATGTATGCACCATATGATCTCAATAATGTAAAATGCACAAAAAAAAAGATAGGAAACACTTGTAAAGTTTAACACTCATTGAATCTAGGTGTTGGGATTATGGACTTTTCCCCCTTCTGAATAGTAACTTGTGTAAGTGTGTGTGTGTGTGTGTGTGTGTGTGTGTGTGTGTGTGTGTGTATGTACTAAGTACCCAGGAAGGAGGGTATAAAACACATATGTTTATTAATAACCACAGTCATATAAACACTCAGGAGCTCACCACCTAGGTAAAACAAAATTATTGGTACTTGAAAGTCTCTTATGCGCTCTTCCCCAATTATATGCCTTCCTTTCCCCCTAGGTAGTATAACTATTTCTTTAGATGTTTTTTTCAACCTGTATGTATGTCCCTAAACATAATATTGCTTAATCCGGGGAAGAAACTGAGTGTTAAGCAAATCTCGCTGTCTGAGAAAAGGGGAATTTTGCCAGTATTATGACAACCCCAGGAGGGAAGGTGAACAGTCTGTGGGTCATAATCCCCCTGCAGCTTTCCAAAAGTTTAGCTGAACTACCTGGGGGAAGTCAGGGGGCAAGACCATAAACAAGCCCTAAAGTCTACGGGCTCTGGAACCAGGGAATATAAGGGCTGTAGTATGGGATAGAGAGAGGATGTCCAGTAGATAAACATGCTCTTATGTTTTTGCTTTTAAGCACCTACAGTTTCTCTCTAATGCTCTGGATTCTAGAAGGCTTCCAAGGGGTGAAACAAATGTCTGCAGTTGGCCTGGATAAGTAGCATGGAGGGGAGAACTGGAATTTGATCCCCACAAGACCCGTGCAGAACCTGGACCCGGCTTACCTGGCACTCTGTCCTCAGGTTTAAAAAGATGATTTAATGGCAAAGGACATCCTGGTGATTACAGTGCTAAGAGTGTCTGGTCCTTGGATCGTATTGCTCCAGCCTGAACTGGCTGTCCTCTTCAGTGGGAGAAAACTGTTCTGGGATCTCTATCACTGTCTTAGGGATCCCCATTCACCTCTCTCCTAGGTTGGCTTACTGGTTTCTTGTATCCCATGTTCTCTTCATGGTTTATAAGAGCACTATTTCCAAGAGTTTCTTGGAAGAAGAAGGGTGCAAGCAAGGAAGTCAACAATATCTTGATATCTTAAAGTGACTTCTACATGCATAATTGGTTGACTGTTTATCTGAATCTAGAATTCTTTTTGGAAGATAAGTTATCTTCAGCATTTGAAGAACAATGCTTCATTGTCTTGTAGCTTCTTTGTTAGTGTTGAGTTCTATTCCCTAATCACCTGTATTTTCTCTCTGGAACCTTGGACAAACTTTTCTTTTCACCTCATCTTGGGAAATTCCATAATACCATGCCTAATGTGGGTCTGTCTTCATTCATTATGCTAGGCAGCGGGCGGGTCCCTTGAGTATATCAATTCATGTCCTTGGTTTTGTAAATTTTCTTGGATTATTCTACTAATTATTATCTTCTCTGGGCTTTCCCCCCTCTTCTATTATTTGGATATTGGATTTTTTTTTAAGTTTTTTTTTTTAAGATTTTATTTTATTTATTTGACAGAGAGAAACACAGCCAGAGACGGAACACAAGCAGGGGGAGCGAGAGAGGGAGAAGCAGGCTTCCCGTCGAGCAGGGAGCCTGATGTGGGGCTCGATCCTGGGTCTCCGGGATCATGGCCTGAGCCGAAGGCAGTTGCTTAACCAACTGAGCCACCCAGGCGCCCCGGATATTGGATATTTTTTATTAATCTTCTATTTAACTTTTTCTTTTTATTCCTTTTTTAATGGCTTTGACTTTTGCTCAACTTTCTGAGAGTTTTTCTTAATGGTATTCTCCAGCTTAATAGCTTGGCTTTTCAGTGTTGCATGTGTTTTTAATTCTCAAGAGTTCATTTTAAGTTTGTCCTCTGAATATTCTTTGTTGAAACATATATCGTTCTTGTATCATGATTGCAATCTCTTATTTCTCTGGAGGTAATATTGTAATTTTGTTGTATTTTCTTCTGTCTGCATAACTACTGTTTCAACCGAGTTACATTTTTTTATGCTTTGGGGTTTGTTTGTTTGTTTGGCTCATTTGTTGTTTGTTTGTTTGTCTTTGCATTTCATGACAATGGCTTTCCTCAGGTGTCTGGTCATACTTGAATGGTGGTTATTAAGAATGGGCACCTAAAATGCTGATCGGAGCTTCTGAGAGCAGGAGTGGAGTTTTGGACACTGAGCTTCTCTGTACAGTGATCTGGGTGAGCTCTTTGTTGCAGAGCCCCCATGTCAGAATCTTGAGGTATTTCCTCTTGGGCTAGTCAAATTCTCAGGGAAGAACATTTCAGTCTCCTGCCTAATGCTTCCCATTCTGAAATTTTTAGGATTCTGTGGTATAAATTGGATTGGTTTTCAGCTTCTCCCACTGCTGGCTTGGGATTCAGTTTTCTTGATTCTGTTATTTGTCCTTATTGGACTCCAATGGGAGATGAAAAAACTGAAAGGCAAACAAACGAAGAAAGGAATATGGGATGAGGTTAAATTCCGGATCCTCACATCTAATTTTTTTCAAAATATTTTATTTATTTATTCTATGGAGAGAGAAAGAGAGAGAGAGAGAGAGAGAGAGAGAGAGAGAGGGAGAGAGAACGCACAGACAGGGGGAGTGGGACAGGGAGACACAGTCTCCCCACTGAACAGGGAGCCCAATGTGGCTTGATTCCAGGACCCTGGGATCATGACCTGAACCAAAGACAGACGCTTAACCAACCGAGCCACTCAGGCGCCCCATCTCACATTCAATTTTTATTTTAGAGAGGAGTCAGACATTTATGAGAGGATGCAAAAAAAAAAATCAAATAAAATTTTCTATGTCCTAGATGTTCAGCTAACTCTTTAATCACTTGGGGGTAATGAAGAGATCTTGGATTCCCACAATAACAGAACCATTCAAACTTGGAAATCGCTTTGGAACTAAGTCAAGCCTGACCGGTGACAAGCCAGTCATCCTGTATTTGCTCCAGAAAGCTTTCTGTGAGATCTGTTTGTTTGACCTAATGCACGGCTAGCTAAGATCCTTGAGCACACATCTCCCAGGGGAGGAGAGGGTTCCCAGAAGTCTGGATCTTGAGGGATTTCAGAGGTGATCAGGGCACTAAAGCAAGGTGTATGCAAGCTGCCTCATTTTTTAGGTTTTGCCCCTTGTGATAAAGTTGTGAACATTTGGGAAGGGCTTGGTCCTGGAGGAGCAGATGACCGCGTGATGACTAGAAAAAATGCTGGAGGAATACCTCATCTCCCATTAGCCCACTAGGGACAATTCAAAGCTAGAATCCCAGTTTCATTAAAACCCAAGCCATGATTTAAGTCAGTCCAGAGTAGTGTTATTCCCAGTAACCTCAACTGGTAGAATCATAGTAAAAAACAGGAATCAGAGGCTTCTAAAATTATCTTCAATGTCCTTCTGGTTGTTCTTTCTTTTATAATTTCCCTCACCTGGTAATGTCCTGACCTGGTGCTTGCATCCTTTCTTTTTTTGTTTCATTGTATTTTGTATTTAACTGTATTTACTTGTGTGAATGGCTATTAAATTCATGTTTTTCAAATTCCAAGATGTGTGCATCTCTTATTTTCCAGGGTGCCCAGCTCCTAGTGTCTTTGTCTAGAAGCAACCAGTATTCCAGGTTTTTCAAATGTATCTTTCAGAAATATTTTGTGCACACATAGCTTCTTTCTTTCTTCCTTTTTGGCTTTTGCACTGGTGGTAGTATTCTGTACGCGGTGTTCTGTGCCTCTTCGGCCACCAAATTGCACCTGTCGCTGCTGTTTCCCGTGCTTCTACACAGTGTTCCACAGTGTGGGTAAATCACAGTGCACCCAGCCAACCCACTACTGAGGAGTGATTTCATCTCTACTCTTTCTTTTCAAGGTTGTATTTCCTAGTGTTCCCTTCACTTTTCTTTTAAATTTCTATTTTTTATTTTTTTAAAACAGGACATAAACATTTAGAATTGTAATTGCCAAATTACATGCTAAAAATGTTAAAACAATATACGTTCTCCCGAAATATATGAAAGAGCCTGTTTTGCATTATTCATAACAGCCAAAATATGGAAACAACCCAATTGTCCATTGGCAATTATGAATGGGTAGAGACAACGTGGTATACATATACAATTGAATGTTATTCAACCTTCAAAAAGAAAAAAATACTGCCATTTGACACAATATGGGTAAACCTGGAGGACCTTATGTTAAGTGAAATAAGCCAGACATAGAAGGACAAATAATGCATAATTTTACTCCCATGAGGAACCTAAAACCGTGAAACCCACAGAAGCAGAGAATAGAATGGTGGTTACCAGGAGCTAGGGGAAGGGGAACTGGGAGTTGTTGTTCAACTGGTATAAAGCTTAATTTAAGCAAAATGAGTAGGTTCTGAAGATCTGTTACACAACATAGTACCAATAGTTAGCAATATTGCGTTTTGTATTTAAAAATGTTGTAAGAGGATAGATCTCATATTAAGTATCTTTGACAGACATACACACACACAGTTGGACACAAGCAAAATTTTAGAAGTAATGGATATGTCGGTTTCCTTAATTGTGGTGATAGTTTAATGGGCATATGCATATATCCAAACTCATCAAGTTGTATACATTAAATATGTGCGATTTTTTATATCGGTCATACTCCAATAAAGCTGTTTAAAAAAAGACAAATTTCCCTTTTCACAGCTTCACCAGTACAAGTTAGTCTCGGTTTCTGAAATGTTTGTCCATCTAATGGCTTTATTTATTTATTTATTTATTTATTTATTTATTTATTTATGAGATAAGCCCTACACACAGCATGGGGCTTGAACGTACAACCCTGAGATCAAGAGTCACATGATCTACCGAGTCAGCCAAGTGTCCCCCCATTTTTTTTAAGATTTATTTATTTAATTATTTTAGAGAGAAATAGAACACGTGGGAGGGCAGAGGGAGAGAGAGAAAAAAAATATTAAGTAGCTCTGTGCTGATCATGGAACCCGACTCAAGCTCCATCCCAGGACCTTGAGATCACAATCCAGGTAGAAACCAAGAATCAGATGCTTAACCTACTGTGTCCCCCAGGCAACCTCCTATTTATTTACTCTTAAATAATATTTTCCACAACGTAATTAGGCAAAAAGTAAATGATTGCTAAATTAAATTTACAAAATACAGAAAAACAAAATAAGAGTTAAAGAAAATAACCATAATCCCACCTAGCTACAACCAAGTTACAATCTTGGGGGAATTTACTGCCAATGCTATAGTTCATATTCCTTTTCTTCTTCTTCCTCCTCCCCTTTTTCTTTTTTTTCTCCTTCTTCTTCTTCTTCTTCTTGAAAAAATATGGTAACATGTTACACACACTGTTTCCTTTTTCTTTTTATTTTTTTTTAAAGATTTTCTTCACTTATTTGACAGAGAGAAACACAGCTAGAGAGGGAACACAAGCAGGGGGAGTGAGAGAGGGAGAAGCAGGCTTCCCGCT
>PITA01004119.1:109147-126647 GCA_004023965.1 Spilogale gracilis | reverse complement strand
CAAATAGGGTCCCCTCAAATTTTCGATATTGAAGACCTAACCCTCGATGTGACTGTATTTGGAGACAGGGTTTTAGGAGGTAATTAGGTTAAATGAGGTCATACAGTGGGGTCCTGATATGATAGGATTGGCAACTTTATGAGAAGAGGAAGGGGAGGATGACTCAGTCCCTTGCTCTCTTCACATGTGCACACCACACAAAGACCATGTAAGGACACAGTGAGAAGGTGGCCATTTATGAGATAGGAAGAAAACATTCATCAGAGCCTGACCATGGTAGCACCCTGATCTCAGACCTCTAGTCTCCAGATTGTGAGAAAATAAATTTCTGGTAAGCCACCCGGTCTGTGGTATTTTGTTATGGCAGCCCAAGCTGACTAATAGAGGTGGTAATAAGACCAAAGTAGGATCACAGTTCTGACTTCTGGTCAAACACATGTTTTGCTCTTCTTTTTATCTATCACCCAGCTTTCATTCTCATTCTTTCCCTCCCTCCCTCCATCCCTCCCACTCTCCTTCCTTCTCTCTCTCTCTCTCCTCTCTCCCCCTCTTTCTTTGTATTTTCCTAAATGAGTATTGTGTCCTTAGATTCCAGCTGATCTAGTGATGATAAAAGTTGGCAACATGGGATTTAAAAGGGGCTTCCCAGAGGGCCAGGAACTATTAGGCCAGGGGAGCTCTATGTGCTGCAAAAGTATCATCTTTTTTTTTTTTTTTTGGTAATATGTATATTCACCCTTAAGGTTTTCTTTTCTTTTCCTTTTCCCTTTCCTTTCCTTCCCTTCCCTTCCCTTTCCTTTCATTTTTCCTTTCCTTTTCCCTTTCCTTTCCATTTTTCCCTTCCTTTCCTTTCCTTTCCCTTTTTCCTTTCCTCTCCTCTCCTCTCCTCTCCTCTCCTCTCCTCTCCTCTCTCTCCTCTCTCTTCTCTTCTCTTTTTTGAGGCATTTTTTCACCTATTTTACCCAGCTGACCACCCACCTCCCCTCTGGTAACCATCAGTTTGTTTTCTATTGTTAAGAGTCTCCTTTTCTATTTGTCTTATCTTTTCTTTGTTCATTTGTTTTGCATTTTAAATTCCATATATGAATGAAATCATATGGTATTTGTCTTTCTCTGACTTATTTTGCTTAGCATTCTACTCTCCAGATCCCTCCATGTTGTTGCAAGTCGTGAGATTTCATTCTTTTCATGGCAGAGTAATAGTCCATTGTATATACACACCACATCTTTAGTTATTCATCTGAGGATGGATGCTTGAGTTCTTCCATAATTTAGCTGTTGGAAATAATGCTGCAGTAAACATAAAGCCGCATATATCTTTTTTTTTTTAAGATTTTATTTATTTATTTGATAGAGAGAAACACAGCCAGAGAGGGAACACAAGCATAGGGACTGAGAGAGGGAGAAGCAGGCTTCCCGCTGAGCAGGAAGCCCGATGTGGGACTCGATCCCGGGTCTCCAGGATCATGACCTGAGTTGAAGGGAGTCGCTTAACCAACTGAGCCACCCAGGCGCCCCATACATATATCTTTTGAATTAGTGTTTTTGTATTTTTTTTGTCACCCCTGAAGCTTTGTGTTTTTCCCTAGAGCATAAATTCCATGAGGATAGAGTCTGATTGTCTTGTTCACTGCCATATCCCTAGCTTCTAGCTCTGGGAAGTCACTAGCTTTTTCCTTCTGCTACAATTCTCTCATTTCTGTTCAGCATTCATGAAAGCTTCACTCTGGTTGAGGCACTGTGCCCACAGAGATACTAATACAATAGTGGTTCTCACGGTGTGTCTCCTGAGCCAGCATTGTCAACATCACCTGAGACCTTGTTAGAAATGCAAAATCTCGGGCCCCACCCCAGGCCTACAGAATCAGAAACTCTAGGGGTGGGTGGGTTCTGCAGTCTGTGATTTCACAAAGCCCTTCAGGTGATGGATATAGGCTTAGTTTTGCAGGTTATCCCTATCCTTCATTACAATTGTCCACATTCTTCTAGCTAGGTAGAAGGTGTCCATAACACCCAACACCGGGTATTGCCAAAAGCTCTTCATAGCTCAGTGGTCCTCAAGCCGAATGGCTCATTACAATCACCTGGGGTTTATCTGCCATGCCAGATGTCAGCCTCCTCCCCCAGAGGGTCTGCTTCAACTGGCTCTGTGTGTGGCTTGGCATTAATGTTTTAAAAGCACTCCAGGTGATTCTAATATGTAGCCAAAGTTGAGAACCACTAAAGTAGTTGGAAGTCTACAAAGGTCATAGGGAATTGAAACAGAGCATGCTGAAGGAGCCTGAAGTATTAGGTTGAGTCACATGAACTTGCCATATTTTAGGTGAAGATCTGTCAAATGTTGGCAGTTGTATATGGTTTAACCTGCTGGACATTCTCAATTCCCAAACAAGAGCAGTGAAGGCGTGTAGCCAACAAAAGGGCCCAGGAAATGGAGAAATCAGAAAGTCAGTCTAACTGAAGCAGAATCCATTATCTTCACCACTAATAATAGAACAGCTATTGTGATTTTTGTTTTAAAATTTATTATTTAAGAGAGAGCGTGAGAGTGAGCGTGTGATGGGATGGGGGCAGGGCAGGAGAGGGGCAGGGAGACTTTCCAGCAGCGGACTCTCAGCTGAGCCTGGAGCTGGATGTGGGGCTTGACCTCACATCCAGGAGATCATGACCTGAGCTGAAATCAAGAGTCGGACTTAACTGAGCCATCTAGGCGCCCTGCCACCATGATTTTCAATTACTTTCCCTCGAGGAGTAGGGTCACACACTTTTCCTATGAAGGGCCTGATAATAAATACTTAGACTTTGCAGATCATGTGGTCTCCCTTGCAACTTCTCACTTCTGCTGTTCTAGTGTGAAACCAGCCACAGACCAGGAGCTAATGAAAGGGTGTGGCTGTGTGCCAATAAAAGTGTATTTACTAAAATGGGCAGTGGGCCAGATTTGGCCAGGGGTCATAATTTGCCAACCCCTGTTCTGTGATATGGACTTTTCATATGAGTGCTAGAATAGATTTAAGATTTTTGCATTATGAAACAGCTGGTTAGGGGTTCTAGTAAAGTAACACAAATCATAAAACACACACACACAGAGTTTCCATATATTGGGTACTTTTTAGGTGACACAACAGAGTATTGTTGAGTTCTTTGGAACAGAAGGATTACCATTTACGTAGCAATTTCGAGGGTTGGCAGCAGAAATGGGAGGAGCCCCCAAAGTATAGAAACTCCTTTTCTTTCTTATATAATTGGTGATTAGTAATTGTTAACCATATCGTTTGCTAAGGCTACCATATCAAAGTGCCATGGAGTGGTGTCTTAATGAACATCAATTTATTTTCTCATAATTCTGGAGTCTGGAAGTCTGAGATCCAGGTGTTGGCAGGGTTGATTTCTTCAAAGACCTCTCTCCTTGATTTGCAGGTGGCTGTCGTCTTCCGTGTCTTCATGTGGTCATTCTATGTGCGTCTGTATCCTAGTCTCTTCTTTTAAGGGCATAGATTATATATATGACCTCATTGTCCTTTAATTACCCCTATTTAAAGGTCCTTATTCCATATACAGTCACGTTGTGAAGTGCTGGGGGTTAGAACTCCAACATAGGAATATAGGGGGAGGCATAATACAGCCAGCAGTTCCCAGATGCATTACTTTCAAGAACAATACACATGTCATAAATCCTATAAAATCACCGTAGTTTCTCACGTGCAGCATCTTAATGACTTCACCTACTCAGAGATAGGTCGAGCGGGAAGGAGTCTGCAGCTGAGCTTATCCATATTCATTTTATAGCTAAGCAAACACAGACGCAGAGAGAGGAAGTGTTTGACCATTTTCACGAGTAGGTCATGAGACCGTGTGGGGATGCTAACGCACCTTCTTTCATGGATTTTCCGAATATGTAGTAAGCACCTTTTACATGTTGGGCATTGGGTTAAGCACTGAAGATAAAAGGGGATTCCCACTCTGCAGTGCTTCAGACATGCTTCAACCCATGAGCCACAGTTCAGCATGTGGCTCTGATGTGCCTGTAAAAAGTGAGCAACATTTGTGGGGGCTGAACACTTGTGGATTTCATTACCAAAAATTCACAACTAAAAAGTTAGGGAATCTTTTTTTTTTAAATAAGCTCTATGTCCAACATGGGGCTTGAACTCACCACCCATGCGATCCAGAGTCATACGCTACCCTGACTGAGGCAGCCAGGTGCCCCTAAACATTTGGGAGTCTTTTCAGAAATTTTTGCTTCTAAGTTCTAAACTCTTCCTTTATTTTATGGTGTCATCAAGTATAAGACCCTATAGGCTTAATAACAATTTTCAAAACAAGAAAAATCAGGCTATGTTAAAGACTTACCTGATGTCAGGATAAAACATGAAAACGGACATTTATTCTTAAAGAAATATGACTAATAAAACAGCAAATCTGAAACAGACCATTTTCGTCATACTTATTGGGGTAACGGGACAAATATTGTTCTGTTAGTAATTTGAAAATTATATATATATTAGGTTTATAGAATTTTGAATTCTGCATTGCATCAAAAGTAAAAAATATTTGTAGAATAAGTAAGTAATTTAGGTTTTTGGCCAAAAATCTCTTACCTGCTGTTCTCTCGTCTCTTTGACTTGTATATTTGGGCTCCTTACCTCCCTCTTCATTGTCATTTGGTGGAATTTCCTGATGGAGCAGCATTAATTTATGTCTTCCATTCACTATGTCTAAACAAGAGACAGGTTTCTAATATCTTCTCATTTTGGCACATTTGCAGTTGGGGAGGGAAATACATTTGGTATGATCCATGTCAAGCTAGTGGCCACTGAGAACCACCCCAGTGTGCTTCAGGCGGTCCACTTGGTCACTGCTGGCACCGACTTGGAAACCAGCCGTGGAAGGCAAGGCAAGGAGGCTGTCAGTTATTAGGTATTTGGGATCACTACATTATAGGTGGATGGATTTGCATTCTTTAGAAAAGTGAGTGAGTGACAACAAACCCTAGCTCTGTCTTTAACATCTGCCCTCAAATACAAGCTAAGGATAATTTACTATCTTCTAAGTTCATTTCAGAGGATACTTTCCAGCAGGAAAATCTCACAATTCTATCCTCAGTATTCCAGAGTCTTTGGGCTACTGTCACTTTCTTTGAATTTTATTTGTCTTTGATCTGACAACCTCTGTGTGCGTTGTAACTATATACGGGATTAAATACTTCCTCCATTTAAACAGGAATCCTGAAGTACAGAGGTGTAAAGTGACTGGAACAAGCCTTCAGCAAGTTGATTAGAGATTGGCTTAGAACAAGGGACTTTTGGATGGAAACGGTGTTTTTGTATTTTGTTTATGAGTTAAACTTCTTGAGCTATAAATTCCCTTTTGATAGATCGTGTGCAATAGAGCCATATTATTAAAGAGATTTGGATATACTATAAAATTATCTTTTGCCACATATTGTGAAAACCAAACAAAAGATAGATTTGATAGTCAAGTTTAGCTTTAATGACCAATATTTGTAATATAATGATTCCCTGTATTTAAAAAACTCTATTGTTAAGGGCTTGATATTTTTCTAATATTCTATAGATTGATGTGCATTTTAATGAAGAATTATGGGCTCCACAGGTATTGAAATCTATGGGGATTGTAATAAGGAAAGTCTACAAGGTTTTTAGGAATCAAAGGTTTTTCTAAGGCAGTGTTTCTAGCGTGGTCCTCTCAGATTACCTGCATTAGTAAAGCCTGGAAGCTTGTGAAAGCATTCCTAGGTCAACACCTGACTTATGAATCAGAATCCCTGAAGGTGAGGCTGAAAATCTCCATTTTAAACAAGTTCCCAGTATATTCCTGATGCCCAAAAAAACTCTGGAAAACAATATGTTCCAGATTAAAGAATAAAATAAAATAAATACAAAAGCAAGCTGTCTTTAACAAATATAGTCAAGATTCCTTAATGGGCAAGAATTATACCAGATTTTAAAAACTGAATAGAAGATTTGGCTTTTGAAAATGACAAGGGAAGTTTTAGACAAATTATTGGTTATTGGTTGAAAATATACTGCCCTTAAAGGAGAAAAGTTGTGCAAATAATTTTTCCTATACAAATTATGTTATATGCTATAAAATGTGAAAATAGCCTTTATGTACTTCAGAGCAAAAGGTAATTTCAGGGGCACCTGGATGGCTCAGTTGTTAAGTGTCTGCCTTTGGCTCAGGTCATGATCCAGGCATCCCAAGATCCAGAGCCCTGCCTGGTGCTCCCTGCTCGGCAGGAAGCCTGCTTCTCCCCCTCTCACTCCCCCTGCTTGTGTTCCCTCTCTGGCTGTGTCTCTCTCTGTCAAATAAAACATAGCCAGAGAGGGAACACAAGCAGGGGGAGTGCGAGAGCGAGAAGCAGGCTTCCCACCTGAGCAGGGAGCCCGATGTGGGACTCGATCCTGGGTCTCCAGGATCATGACCTGAGCCGAAGGCAGTCGCTTAACCAACTGAGCCACCCAGGCGCCCCAATAAAATCTTTTTTTAAAAAAAGGTATTTTTCAATAAGATTTTTCTGGAATTAAAGCAACACATTCCTTTGAAATTAAGACACAGTAGGAAATGTACTGTGTAAAACCCAATTAACTGAGTATAAAATTCAGTTCCTGTGATTATTTGACTCTGTTAACCTGAGATTTCATTTTATGCTATCTGTAAAAAAAGGATTTGAACAGAATTTTTTATGTAAGCCAGACATAAATCATTTTATTCCCCTGCCTAACGCAGGTAAATTCAACATTCAATGGCTTCCCATATCTCTAAGGGCACAGTTCAAACTATTTGAGGGCATTTATAGGCCTCTCGCGTTGACCCCATGTCTTTCCTGGGTCCCTAGCTTTCCCTTTCATTTTCCCCTCATTCTGACCTCTCAAGCATCACCATTCTTCTTCCCTCTGCCAGGACCTCTCCCCTCACCCTCCCACCCCTGCACAACCACCTCGCCCCTGTCCTTTCTTCCCTAGACTATCATGAGCACTTAACACATGTTGTGCCACTACTACTACTATCATTACTGACAGTGGAGAAGTGTGGCCTGTTTAAGGTGGTATAGTCTCAAGGTAGAGTACTCGGGTCCTCCTGAGCAATAGGTTGTAAGAAAGGCTGCAAGGGAAAGGGAGAATTCAAGGATGACACCTAAATTTTTGGCTTAAGAAGTGAAGGAAGGAGTCCTAATTGCTACCAGTGAGAATGATTACAAATGGGAAAAATAGAAACACTGTGTGACTATGAGCTTCCTTTCCTTTCCTTCATACTAAATTTAAGACATTTATGTGGGGAAGATGCTAACATGGAAGAGCATATAGGAGTCTGGAGTTCTGGAAGAGGGTCTGGGCTAAAGATGAAGATGATACTTAAAGCAGCAGGAGTAACAATGTCCTTTGGGAAGTAAGATGGAGAGGAAGGAGGAAAGAGCCACTTGGAGGCCAAGAGGAGGAGAGTATAAAACTGTGTTGAGAAGAAACAACAGGTCCAAAATGGAGTCACTTATGCTAAACCCCACCAAGACTTAATAGTTAACCTCACCACAGTGTCTACCTCTCCCCAGAGTGGAATTTTAAGCCACTCCGTCTGGAATTTCTTGATCAGCATCAGGGAGGTCATCTGTATCATCTGCATGAGGAGACCTCCCGCTTCTCCCACTAAGGGAAGATGACCTTGTCTGAAACAATTTTTGCTAATAACTTCCTTATCCTACCACCACCCTGTCCCTGCCCATTTCTGCCTAGGAAAGCTTCCTATTTGGCACAATTCCCAGGAGCTCCCTTCTATTTGTTTGAAAAAAGTCAATTAATGCTTTAAATTTACTCAGTTGAATTTTTGGTCTTTAACCAGCGGAAACATGGGAGGAAGGAGGGAAACCAGGAGAATGGTGCCCTAAAGCCAAGAGGGGAAAGTTGTTCAAGAAAGTGGGAGCATCGGGGTGCCTGGGTGGCTCAGTTGGTTAAGCGACTGCTTTTGGCTCAGGTCATGAACCTGGAGACCCGGGATCGAGCCCCACATCTGGCTTCCTGCTTGGCAGTCCCTCTGCTTGTGGCTTGTGTTCCCTCTCTAGCTGTGTTTCTCTCTGCCAAAACAAACAAACAAACAAACAAAAAAAAAACCTTAAAAAAAAAAAGAAAGTGGGAGCATCAATTCTGTTAAAGGCTGCCAGGAGCTGAAGTAAAATGAGGCCTGTAAGCGAGAGCAGGATTTGGCAACATGGAGGCCATTGGTGACACTGACAAGGGGCAAGCCTGATGGAGTGGGGGCAATGAAAGTTCATGCAACATGGACTGCTGGAGAAGGCAACATGAGGAAGTGGTGGCCATGACTAAAGCAGATCCCGTAAGTAGTTTTGCTGAGAAGGGCAGATAAATGGGCCTGTATGATGGTGATATTACTGCTGGGAGATGTAGACCGTATTAATGTGATAAGAATGATTCAGGAGAGAGGAAGACATTATGATATAGGAGAAAGATTCTATCTGCAGGATGAGGCCCTGGAGGGTACAAGGATACAAGCTTGCAGAGTTCCAACAGAGGGCTGGTCCCATACCACCACTCGAACTGCTCATCCATGTTAAGAAGAAATACAAAGACTTTGGAGTATGGGTCGGTCTACAGATGGTATTGGGGAGGTGGATGCTTTTATTTTCTCACTGATGCCCTAAAGGACAAAGAATATACCAGAGAATATCCTCAAGTAGAATTGCCTCTGAGTGCCCTTTTGCAATTTGCCATCATGAATTTCAAGTAAGACAAGTCATTACATTTGGGTGCTCTTCTCCAGGAAATTTCGGATGCTGCCCTCTTCCCGATGCCCTCCTTCAACTCCAACCCTGCCCTAGCTTGGCTTTATCTGTCAGTGCTGCTAGATGCCAGCTCTGTGGGAAAGCTGTGCTGCTCCTCTAGGTGTAGATCTGGTGTTCTCTTGTTGTCTGTCTTACCGCGGGAATGACTCTACCGTAATTATCCACTGACTCATATCTCTATCTCCCGGCAGAATGTAAGCTCCCATTCAGCAGAGATTTTCAGCTCTGATGTTCTGAGGTCTAACCTCAACCTCAAATGCAACACTTAGCACACAATAAGTTCTCATTCAATAAACACAGCCCATAAGGCAAATATCAACCTCTCCAATTTTCATATTAACATCAAGAATATTTGCACTGTTAATTAAAAAGAATTATTGCCTATTACCAAAACACTAAGTTTCCGTAAGCTTTATAGTTCAGCTTCATCTTGCTGTAGTTCCCGAAGTTAATACATATAATTATACATAAGTTAATTTTATTTTTAAAAAGGGTTTGTATTTTATTTTTTATTAATTTTTTAAAAATATTTTGTTTTTAAGTAATCCCTACACCCAACATAGGGCATGAACTCAACCCTGAGATCAAGAATCTCATGCTCTACCAACTGAGCCAGCCACATGCCCCTAAAAAGAGGTTGGCATCTTAGCTGACTTCTTTTTCACTCTACTCTCTAAAAATGGCAAATAAAGGGAAAAATGTATAATAGCAAAGGTTAGAGAAGAAAAACAAGCAACAGGCTTGTAAATATTTTAAGTGTGGTATAAGAGACCTGCACGTCATATTCTATCCACTGGTTTTCTTTTTCAGATTAGAAACCAACTAGTTTGAGGGGAAATATGCCCCATTTTCCCCACAAACATTTGCACAAGGGAAACATATATTAAATAATGACATCTGAGAA
This sequence comes from Spilogale gracilis, assembly GCA_004023965.1. NCBI lineage: Eukaryota > Metazoa > Chordata > Mammalia > Carnivora > Mephitidae > Spilogale > Spilogale gracilis. The sequence continues at coordinate 116,925 of PITA01004119.1, read as the reverse complement.
TGATTAAGAATATCTTGAGAAGGGGCACCTGGGTGGCTCAGTTGGTTAAGCGACTGCCTTCGGCTCAGGGCATGATCCCGGAGACCCAGGATCGAGTCTCACATCGGGCTCCCTGCTCGGCGGGAAGCGTGCTTCTCCCTCTCTCACTCCCTCTGCTTGTGTTCCCCCTCTGGCTGTATTTCTCTCTCTCAAATAAAGAAAATCTTTAAAAAAAAAAAAAAAAGAATACCTTGAGAAGATATAATTTAGATTTAAAGTCAGTTTGCATACAAAGAATAGATTTAACACAATCAGGGACATATGTCTCAGTGGTATTCACTTCTCCATTTCTAGGTAATATACATGGTTTTTTTTTCTCTGATTGATGAAAAGTCATTATAGCCGCTTACCCAATCAGTAGGCACTACAACATTTTACAAAGATGCAAGAATGTATTTACCTTGTCACATAATCTTCAAAATATCCAACAACCTTGAAATGGACCTTTATGTCCAATATAAGTAAAATATACCATAAATAATGCAAAACTTGGAGAAATTCAGTAAAACTTCTAAAAGACATAGAGCTGGTAAAGGGGAGAGTCTGAATAGTCTGAATTCAATTCAGACCTGTTGGTTGGGCTCTAAAAGTGAAACAACAGGGGCAGTCCCTTATGATGTCTAAAGTCCCTTCCAGTTCTAATATTTTATAATTTATAAAGAAAAAAAGAAATTTCTCCCTGCACTTCTTTCTCGTCTTGAATTATTAATCCCATGATCAGCTGGGAGACCAATCAGAATCTTCTCAGCATCTCTCCTATTCTCCCAGTGTGCTCAGGTGGACTAGAGCTTTACGCACAGGAATTCAAAAGGAAACCTTTCCTTGGAGTAGTGAGAAATGCCATTTCCATTTTACTGCCTAAAGTTCTGCTAGAATGAGGAGGGTGACTAAAAACAAAAGACCAGGACAAATAAATACATTAGGGATGCTTAGGAAATGGGTGTTATATGAGTGTATTTGTACATAAAACCTAAATCTGTGCTCTTTTTCATCTAGTATAGGTTTTTAGTTTCTAGCTACTAGGTCACATGCTTGTTGGAAAGGTAAACATTTTGATTCTGTATAATGCTAAATTCACTCTTGCCATTAATTTATTCCAAGAGTTATAATCTGACCTCTATGTTTAACTCTGAATCAGCAAGGCACATCATCGGTCAGAAGAACATTTGACACATGATATGGTGGCCATTACTTAATTACGGAAAGCAGAGGTAATAGCAACCATTTGTCTAGTGGGTTACTTCAGATTTCTTTGTAGGAATGAACTCATCACACAGATGAAGAAAAAGGTCTCAGAAACTCCAGTGACCTGTCCAAGTTTGGACTGCTAGTATGGGGCAGAGTCAGCACCTAGAACATACTCTGAGAGGTCATGAATATAAACACACTGTCTTTGGGGTGACATGTTATTACCTCTCAGAAAGACAATCTAAGAATACTAAACAGTCTTTTTATTCTTTCCTTTTTTTTCCCTAGACAGTCCTAAAGACTCATGATTGGGGTCATAAATCTTTGGCTCTTGGAGCACCACGTGCATCATGCCAAGTGAGAATGCCAAGTCTGAGCTGGACACGAGTGACTAGAGCAGGGGCGCCTGGGTGGCTCAGAGGGTTAAGCCTCTGCCTTTGGCTCAAGTCATGATCTCAGGGTCCTGGGATCGAACCCCACATCAGGCTCTCTGCTCAGCAGGGAGTCTGCTCCTCCCCTCCCCCTGCCCACCTGCCTCTCTGCCTACCTGTGATCTCTGTGTGTGTGTGTGTGTGTGTGTGTGTGTGTCAAATAAATGAATAAAATCTTTAAAAAAAAAAAAAGAGTGACTAGAGCAAATTGTAAGGAAGCTGTGCCAAAGGTCTGTAGCATGGGGGAAAGAACAGTGAGCTGAGAGGTGGAGAGCAGTGGAGATCCATTCGCAGTACCCGGAGGCAAACTCCATGGGTGACTTAGCTGGGATGCCCTACTCTTGCCCCAACAGATAAACATCCTCTGGCTCTGCCCTTGAAGGCTGACTGGCCTTACATTCAGGGACTCCCTTGCCCTCTAACTTCTGGTTGGTTCTGTGAATGAGGACCCTTGACAGAGATGGGAAGGATGAAAGAAAAGTCAGGCATTACCCTTGTCTCTCTTCCTGTGAGGTCCCCAAAGGTCACGGCTCCTGTCTAGGGCTCCTGCTTTCCATGACTCTCCCTCTCTGTGCACCAAACCTGTGGTCCTCCTCCCCTCACCTGCATCTGTGCTATCAGTACATGTTATCCCATCTCAAATGCTGCTGGAACCCTAGCACTTTCTGCAGGAGTCCTCCCAGCTGTCCTTCTGCCCGTGACTATGTTGGCAGCTACTCAACTTGGTTTGCTTGTTCTTTTTCTCTAAAGTAAGGATTCTTGGTTTCTTCACATGAAGTTCACGTGGTGCACAAATTATTAACACAAGAAAATGTTCTGAACTCACTCCATTTTCTTAAAAGCATGACTATCGTCCGTAATCACAAGAGAGACACCAAAAGTAAGTAAAATAAGGACACAGCTTTATTTCTCTACAGGCAGTAAGTACACTGTCATCTCCAAGTTCAGTGCCAGACATCTTGCACCAAATATTCTTAAGGCAGCCATGAACTTTAATTCCTAGTCTCCTGACTCCAGCTGCAAACACAGGCTCTGTATGGCAGTTCTGAGCGCATACACTCAGAAACCAAAGGGGACCCCGCACATTGAGGGCAAACTCAAAACAAAACACAGGACGTCAACACAGATCTCCCAAAAAAAAGAAGTGCAATGCATGCTTTTAGAAAACAATCAAAAAATAAAAAACAAAAAACAAAACAAAACAAAAAACCAACCCAACAGTAACAACAACAAATGCAAAATCTCCCAAACAAGTTTTCCAATGTATTACAAAGGGGGAAGGAAAAGTACATATATATATAAAAAATAAAAAAGTTTGAAATACTAGTGCATAGTCAATTACCTAACACCAAGTTTCTTTTCTTTCCATCCAAAGCTCTACTGCCCCTCTGATACTAGCAGCATGTCTACAGGCTAAACCATAGCAGCAAAACACATTTTCTCATTTGGCATTTACAAAATTAAATTACTGAATAAAAATATAATTTTTTATAAAACTATTTCATACAGTAATAATTTTTAAAGCAAGCTAACAAAAAACTCATAAAATGGTTTAGTACAATAAATGTACCTCCAATGTTATTAACCATAAATGAGCATTTACAATCTTGATTAATGATCCCATGGTATTAAGCCAACATTTACAGTAATGCATTGTGTTTAGTGATTGAGAAAAGTGAGATATTGGAGTACCTTTTTTTTGTGTGTAAAATTTCAAAAACCTCATCACAGGAAAAAATACTGGTCTGTTGGTCCTCTAAAATACAGATAAATCATTTTATGTTTTAAAAAATCTGCATTAAGATATTAAACTGACTATAATCCATTACCTAATAATTTAGGCAAGACTGTCATTTATTTATTTAAAAAAAATCTTTTTTGTTGGGTGAAATCCCAGAAGATTTCATCCACCTAAATGCACTTGGTGCTGCTCTCAACTGTTGTACCACAACAAAAATAGGCTCTTCTCCCATTCATGAAAAGTCTCATGTAGAGGAATGAGATACCCCAAGTCAACTTGAAGTGTTCTGAAAACCATAATGCTTGTCTAGAAACGTCTCACATGACCAGAGTCCGGGTTGAGAAGGCATTCACATACTTCCGAGCCTGACCCGAAGCCGTCATCTGCTCTTCTGTCTTTCCACAGGAGGCAGCTTCCCAGGCGCCGCCACAAGGCTAATGGGGGCAAGAGGCCACAGTGAGGTTAGACAGGAGACCCATACTTCAGCCCCCAGAGGATTCCCAATCCCCACAAGGCCAGCGGAGGGAATTCTGACCTCCAGACGGCAAGAGTAGATACCAGGGAGCCTTGTCAGATGAAATCTGACCTCCGGGACTCTAGGTTTCTGAAGGGATATTAATGGTCAGAAATCATTTATTGCTGAGAGAGAGGAAGCCCCACTTCAGACAAGATCATAAGTTACAGCTGCATCTTCACCTTTGAGCGCCTTTTGTCGACTGGGGTGATTTTTGCAAAGTTGGAGACAGGAATGGGCACAATGCTCCCATGTGCCTAAGGTGTCTCTGGGCGTTGACTCAGGCACACTGGTGAGGGTTTTGGTTCTCTGAGGGAAGAGACTGGAACTGCTGGAACTGTCTCATGCCTACTAAACATAGTATGTATTTTGTAGTATCAATGAAGGATCAATTAATTTAGAAATCTCTGTTCACCAGGCTAGACACACTGGAAGATCTATTAGCGGATCGAGTATCTACTAGGCAGCACCGGCACCCCGGTCTGGGGTCAAAGTCATGATCGCATTGACACAGCATCAGCACCCTGAGGGGGAGGTTCCTTCTCTCTCCAAATGGGCAGGAAATGGAGACTCGCAGAGTAGACATAACCCACCCAAAGCGGCTCCGAGGGTGAGGAGTGGAGTAGCTTTGGGCCCAGGTTTGTCTCCTGCACAGTCCGAGGCCCTTCTGACTGAAATATGAACTCTTTTGCTCTACTTCGTTCCTGAAAGGATTTATGATGCTCACAAAATAAATATAAGATAACAGGGATTAAATAGTAGCCGAGGCAGGGTCATGGGGAAATGTGGAAAAATAAACAACATGACTATGGCGTGGTATTTGAACATAAAATTTCTGTCATGAAATATAGCACGCCAGTTAGGTGTCGGCCTCTAGCCCGCCTCTGAGCTCTCCGGCAATCAGCGCAAAGGGGGACATGGAAACACAAGCAGATCTGGGTCTGTGAGCTCAAAACTAAACCAGTGGTTTAGTAAAAGCATAACTCTTCCTGCTATGGACACCCAAGAGGGACTTTTTCATGGGACAAAAGAAGGCAAAAAAGGCCTCTGCTTTCTAGAGCTTCTGAGGTCTTGTCAAGGACAAAGTGAACCTGTGGGAACCAGGAGGGGTGACAAAAAGCAGTGGGGGAGGTTCGTGGGGCCGTACCCAGGTGAAGGGGGGATGGCACACTGAATCATTGCCAAGGACAAGATGGGCAGGTGAGAAAGAAGGCATGTACCCTCGCTAGAGCAATAGTACAAAAGAACCAGGAAGCTGTAGTTGGTCCACTGCTCGTGGGAGGGAGTACAAGAGAGGAAGATCTGGTGGATTCGGTGACAACATCTAGCAAGTGTCACCATGCACCAGCCATGCTTCCAAGTGTTTCCCATCTTTCATCTCACATAATCCTCACACAGAATACCAGAGGCACAGGAGATGGATCAGGGCATTGGAGACCGGCCAATGGTAAAGGAAGGGAGAACGCAGGCAACATCCTCAAGGTTATCGGGCTAAGAAGTAGTGAAGCTGGCCTGAGCCCAGGTCCTCAGGAGCATAGGATGCTACTTCCATTAGCGTCCTTAATGGCAGAATTTTGGGCTCAGCCCAGCGAAGTCTTGGATTGCATGAAGAAGTGTTTAGATGGTGGGGAGCGGGGAGTGAAGGTCAAAATCATCAGGCTTTGTAGCAAAGAGGAATCATTCTGAATGAATGTGGTGTTTGTATGGTGATGGGGTTTCCTAGCCTAGTGCGTACAGCAAACAATCAGTGCCAGCGACTGACGGTGCCATGTTTCTAAGTCAGGAGCTTGCAAAGGACACGAAGTGGTTTCCTGGCTTCTGCGCCATCTGCCCCACACTCTCACCACTAATGCAAAGGGCATCATCCAAGTTTACACATGTTTGCTCTGAAGGTTCAGAGACTCAACACCTAACCTGAAATACTACATAGCAAGATGGATTATCATAATATTTTCCTGGAGCTGTGTATCACAAAGATGACAGGCATTTGTTTGGAACCAACTTCTGCCACTGGGTCACATCTAATCTTTTCCTAAACAAAATCACCAGGGTAGTTACAATATTTCATTGAAATAGTTCTGAATAAATGATGTTTTTCCAGGTTCAAGCAAGCAGATTTTTAAATACACGTTTCTCTGGTGTATATCTGTCCATACAAATTCCATATTTCAATTAAGTTAGTTGTTTACATATTGTCACCAAATTGTTCAGTGCTGCCCTGAAACACCAAATTGACGCACAGAGCCCAATTAAAAAAAAATAAAAGTTGATGTTACCATCTCAGTGACGGTGCTGGCATCTGTTGTCGCTACAGTGGTGTGACCAGTCACTGCTCAAGAGTGAAGAGGGAAATATGGCTGACATCCACATGAAGGACTGGGCAGTGCACAGAACCAAGGGCACGAATCTTAAAAAACAAGTGACTAAAGAGGCAGCAGAAGGAATTACCTTCATATACAATATCTCCTACGTAAAGCCCAGACTGCATAAGATACACACAAACCCCCAAAAGACCTATTTTGAGAAAATCTATACAAACAAATGGAGGGGAAAGGGAAATGAAGGTGAGGTTGGAGATAAAAGTGAGAAGCAGGGAAATGTTTCTATTTTTCTCTGGTGAAAAATTTTTCTACTTAGTACTAGTCAGCCATCAAAAAATAAAAAAGAAATCTTGCCATTTGCAACGATGTGGATGGAACTGGAGGGTATTATGCTAAGCAAAGTAAATCAATCAGAGAAAGACAATTATCATATGATCTCACTCATAGGTGGAATTTAAGAAACAAAACAGAGGATCATAGGGGAAGAGAGGAAAAAATAAAAGATGAAAGCAGAGAGGGAAACAAACCATAAGAGACTCTTAATCATAGGAAACAAACTGAGGGTTGCTGGAGGGAAGGGGGGTGTGGCGGAATGGTGTAACTGCGTGATGGACATTAAAGAGGGCACGCGATGGGTATTATATAAGACTGATGAAGCACTGCCTCTACCTCTGAAACTAATAATACATCATTTGTTAATTAATTTAATTTAAATGTAAAAAGTTAAAAATTTTTTTTTACTTAGCTGTGCTTCAATCAATATAGACTTGATTTTCTAAACATGTAAATTATGTACCTTAAAATACTATGTGAAAACAATCGCCTGCTTGCTTTTACATTGTCTCTTGGTAAAAGTTAGGTTCTGACCCCTGGCCATACAGTACTTAAGTTAATTCAGGATTCTCAGAATCTGTTCAGGAGAACTGAATACTGAGTATTATCAGTTTCATATACTCTTAACTTGCAATTTGACTGTGTTCTTATTGGATCTCCCACATGGCTCACCACTTTATCCATGTTTGTCTCTTTCTCCAGGAGTAGATATTTAAAACAAGAGCAATATGAAAAAGGTACCATATATTTTTAATTAGTATTTTAAGGAAACTTTTCAGTCAGCTTTCCCTAAGTCAAAACAGAATTTTCCAAGAAATAAATGGAGTTCCATAAAATAGAACATCTCCAGGGCATATAAGCCCTGTAGCTCAGAGCCTGGGGTGGGCAAGACAGATGGGACAACGGACTCTCTCAGGGCAGACAAACGCCAGGACCCAGAAGCCACCATGTGCAGAAAGGCCGGTGGGCAGCATGCACAAGCAGCTCCTTTTCTGCAGGTGTGAGTACTTCTTGCAACAATGAATGAAAAAACTGGTCAGGGCAGATACAGACCCACAGGGTGAGAGTTAAGGAAGAACAGAGGGTCAAGTTCTAAGGTAAGAGAAGAAGTGCTCAGGTGCAACAGCTGAAATGAAGGTGGCGTCTTTTGCCTCCTCTCTCCTTACTTTCTCCTTCTCTTTCCTTACCTCCTCCTTCTCTCTCCTTGCCTC
>PITA01004119.1:0-109047 GCA_004023965.1 Spilogale gracilis | reverse complement strand
TTAAATGTCTTCATGCTAGAAGAATATTTTTTAATACTGTCATATATATCTTTGTGCCTTATTCCTTCTTAAACTTTAGTTTCATTTACACTAAAGAATTGATAAGAATCATGGATTTCTGCACATGAATTCTTGTGCTAATGCAGACCTGTCACTGGAACGCTAATTCATTTCAACATTAATAATCCTACCACACACCCTCCTCCTCTTGCCCGAGAGTCACCTTGTTTATCCTGCGAAGGGCCTTTAATTGCCCCTGGGGCAGAAGTGAACTGTAAACAGACTGTCAAACCTTAACTGGGATATCCTGCTGAGGCACTTTAAATAAATACTTGGATCCTCTGTGGAGAACAGAAGAAATAAAATGAGACAAGACCATGTCCACAGGTGGTTTTCTGTCAGAATTAGATTATCTTCATATTTTCCTTTAGAATATAGTTTTTTCATCATGCTGAACAACTGCTATCATTATTGTATTCATACTGCAACTTCACACAATAGCTGATGTTCAAAAACCTTGGCAAGCCATGTGCTTTTCAATCCATAGCCCTAATAACAAATTTGCATCAGTCATAAAAAAATGATTTTGTAAAACCAAAGCAACTTGTGAGACAGTACTGTATTTTTCTTTTGTTCAGTTTTTAAATAATAAACAGGTGTCCTAATGAGGAAGAATAAGAATTATCTGATTATTCTATTTAACCCATCTGAAGAAAAAACTGGCTCTAGACTAAAATTCTAAAAGTCAGAATTCTTTCCCCAAAGGGCACCTTTTAAAGATGTATCAATTATAAGAGATAATGTAAAAATCTTGAAAACTGTTGAATCTTGAAAGTCAGATGAAATGTCAGTAAGGTAAGGTCAATAACCAACTTCTCTCATGCATGACTGCCTCCTGATTTCTGCACAAAACAGTGAAATGACCCAAACTTCAGAGTTTTTAACTTCTCACAGAAAAAAGCCCTAAAAGTTAGGGAATTAAAGTTCCAGATAGGGACTGGAAGTTGCCCCACCCACCACTGCCCACCCAAGCCTAAGTTAACTGTTGCTAATGTGGCTCTAATTTTCCCCAGTCTGGTGTTCGTCCTAGATGTCTCCAGGGGTCTCTCTTCATCTTACATGTTTATAGACTTTACACACACTTTATATCACATAGGCTAGGGTGTCATATATTAGTTCAGATTATTAAGATTAAGACAAGTGCCAACTTGCTCCAAAGCAATTCTATCTCTGGTGGCCCGAGTTAGCATCATAGTGTGTACCAAGGCGAACCCCTCCCGCCAAAAAAAATCCATGTCTTGTGATGTCTGGGGCAGGGCATTCTGAATTTGAGCTTGATTTTGAATTTGAGCCTTCCCCCCGCCCCCTATTTGGCCTTTCGTAGTTCAACCCAAAAGCTGTATATGGCCAACTTGCTTAATTTAGACCATATATTGAAAGCAGGTCACTGAAGTGCTACTACCAATGACTATGCGAAATCTTGCTGGGGCAAGTGGAAAAAAGTGACCCAAGGGAGAACCAAATGAGTACAGAGGTATCCAAAGGAGCGGGTCAACAACACAACACTAAATTAAGAAATGCTCAGAAAGACCTATGTCACATGTAGACACATTGTTTTCCATGTCTGTTGACATGCCAACACAAGAAGCAGAAAAATAGAGAAAACCAGTCAATCAGTTGTTTCATCTCCATCACACCAAAGGTAGATCTGACTACCTTTATTTCAGGAATCAGTTGAGTCAGTTCTCTCTTTGGGTGACCCACTGACACAGTTCTGCATGAGTGGAACTGGGAATGAGAAAGAATGTGCTAGAGGAAATAATATGCCACAGGGCAAGGAGCCTTGGCCATAGGGGAGGCCTCCTTGCCTGTCTTTCTGATAGAGACTGTGTATAGCCTTTGCCTAATAAGGGATACTATCCACCAATGCCCATGGGCAACTGTGCTGCCATTTTGAAAGCAAGGTTATCTCCATTTCATCTTCCTACCAACCTTGTATGATGAGTGGAGGACTTACTATAGTCCTCAATTTATAGGCAAGAGCATTTTGGACTGTAGAGGTTAATGAATTAGGATCACACAATCAGAAGTGGAGTCTAGACTAGAACCAGGTTCCTGTTGTCTGCGTGGTAGCTTATTGTGCTCCTCAGCAATGCTGATCATATGAAAAGGATATGCCCTATGTTTTAAAAATTCATTAACAATTCATATAAAGATAGGAGCAATCAAAAACACATGGAACTGAAAAAGTGAGTCTCATCTGCTTGCAATAATATTTTAAGATTCCTCAATGCTGTGCAAATGTGTTTAAATAATAATGGCCTGAGAAGTTCACTTAAATTAAATTCACTGTTTTACAAAGGCCATGACAAGCCAAGTCAGGAAATTAAAATTGAAAGCTGTCATTCTGTGGTTAGGAAAAAGAGGAAAGTGAGTGAGTAAAACAGCATATGAACACATCATTTATACTTGGGTTTTAAATAGGAATAGAGGGAAATTATAATTTAAAAGAAAAATACAGAAGTTCAGAAGGCTTATAACGTAAGTATGGTTTCAGATCTGTCAATGAAAATGTCTTCCTCAAGAAATGTTTATTAGCATAATATATTTATTTCAAAATGTAAAGCTAACTGAAAGCATGTTGAAAACAGGCAGCTCTTTTTCCTTGCTGGGGAGGGAGCTTTGTGTTCATGCGTGTGTGTGTGTGTGTGTGTGTGTGTGTGTGTGTGTGTGTGTGTGTCTGCTTCAGGCTCTTTCGGGGTAACTTTTGAGTAGTGTTCCAATCTCTTTCCTGTCCCAAATTGCAAGCTTTCTGAGCTGAATTTTATTTCCCTAAATTAGATAATTTTATAATTTCCTAGACTCCATCCTCTACCCCCACACAATGTGGGAAAAAATGGTACAACTGTCCAACAATAAAATCTCACATATTCTGAGCTACATGAAAGACACAAATATCAAAAATATCTCAGAACATTTTTATTATGAGTCCCTGTTTACAGGTACAACGTAAAATTAAAGCACCTTTAAAAAGAAAAAAAGAAATCCAACAATTATAAGATTGTGCGGCTGCCACAAATTCCTTTTGGGAGAAGATTGAGCATAAATAATTGTAAAAACAAACAGAACATTATTTGTGCCTAATGGATAATAGAGCCTCTATGTAAGCATGATAGTTTATGGATCATAACTAGAGTTCTGGGTCGTTAAAAATCACTGCTTTTCAATGACAACCCACATAACCCATGGACATACTTAGCACCCTGATTTTGGTTTCTACATAACTTGTCCCAGTGAAAGGATCAGAGCTCTTTGGAGAAATGGTTAATTCCAGGAAGAGAGGAAGGAAATATGACTATTGAGTTAAAGCAGTGTAAATTCAATGAAATTGAAAATTCTGTTCCTCAGTGGCACCAGCCACATTCTGAGGGCTCTAGCCACATATTACTAGTGGTCATCACATTCAACAGCAGCAGCATATTGGAATTTCCATCACTGCAGGAGTTCTATTGGACAGCATTTGTTTAGAGATTAAAAGAGATTTAAAAGACACAACAAAATACACTGTGTGAAACTTTCATTTCTGATCAGAAAAATAAAAAGATTCATTTTTGGATTAATGGGGAAACTTAAATACTGCTTGAGAATTAGAACACTAAGGAATTACTGTAAATAACAATGTGTGATGACCGTATTAGGTCATATACAAAAACATCTTTATTTTTAGAGATACATCTGGAAGTACCTAACTGAATAAATGTCGTATTGTCTGGAATTTTAACATGCTTCATAAAAAATAGATGAAGTAAATATGGCAAAATGTTAATAATTGTTAAATCTAAATCAGAATATTTTCTATAATTCTATGTATATTTGAAACTTGTCATAATAAAATGTTAAACTCACAGCTTCTTGCATTTCTAGTTTTAGAATAGCAAATGTAATTTATATACTTACATATAAGCACGTGCATTTCTATGTACATTAGAAGCTAGAACCATAAAGTTCCAGTATTTTGGCTTCAAAAACAGTAACTGTTCTGCCTAAAGTGTTATTGCCATAATTAAGGCCAGGGATGATTCAAACTGAAATCAAAGAACACAGAATTACTGTAGTCTTCAATAAACTGTTCTTGTATCTAAGTTATTTAGACTAGTGGGTGAATAGACAATCAATTGCCATATGCAAGTGGCAGATATTTTTATATTTTAGAAGTATCAAAATTTTAAAATATTTTAGGAATCATATCTAGTTGTTTTAATTAAAAGCACAATGATAAAAATATCTAGACTATTTGGCTAAAATCCTATTCAATATTTGATTTAGTATAAGCACAAAGTAGAAAAGCTATAGGTTATATAAAGTATTCTTTAAAGATTTTTTATTTTATTTATTTATTTGACAGAGAGAGAGATCACAAGTAGGCAGAGAGGCAGGCAGAGAGAGCAGAGGAAACAGGCTCCCTGCTGAGCAGAGAGCCTGGCGCGGGCCTCGATCTCAGGACCCTGAGATCATGACCTGAGCGGAAGGCAGAGGCTTTAACCCACTGAGCCTCCCAGGTGCCCTATATAAAGTATTCTTAAGCTGAAAAGTCAGAGCATGTAAGAAACTCATTTGTTCAATAATACTGTTCATGAGCAATTTGCCTAATTAAGTCAAACTGAATTATCAATGGAAATATATGATAAAGTATTATGTCCTAAACAAACAAAACTACTAAGTTGCATAAAAATCTATGCAAATATTATTGAATCAGGACTATATGAAATATAAAAAACATATGCTTAAATATTGAGAGTCATTTGATTAAATTTCCCAATATTTATCACAGAAGAATTTTAAAACATTTTAGAAATTGTCTATTTCTATGGTATCAGAAGCTAAAGTTCCAAAACACAAAACAATGGAAATTCTTGGTGTGTATTATTCATTCATTTAATGAGTATTTCTTAAAATGAATTAGTTATCTATTATAGCAGGTTATTAAGATATAGTTAAGCAGTATAAATCAGTAAACCCTACAGCGCAGATAGAAGCATTGACTCTAAAACTAACTTCTGGATCTCAATTATTTCATTTAGTGGAATTGACAAAGACTGTCTTCACCACGTGATGTATGTGGATGGCTTAATCCCAATATACAAATATTATAATCTGTAGAGTGCCAAATACGACTCCTTTATATGGTAGAAGATATAGATTAATGAAACAGGGCACTACTTAATTTTGAGTCTCAAAATAACTAAAATTTCCATGAACTAATATATAAATATATTAACAAGAAAGTTCCATACTGATCATTAAAAAAAAACCCAGCATGTAAGATTAAAAAATCTGACAACTTACTTTTTGATAGTACTGACAGCTTGCCAATTTTATATAGCATATATTTGATATTGGTACCATGTTCAGCTCTAATGGTTTTGACCAAACACCATTCAGTTAGGCCAAAAGCTTTTAGGATTCAATTTTGGTAAAGTAACCAGGGATTTTCAACATAAGTAATGATAATTACTTACATCATGAAAACTGTCCTCAAATATACTTACATCTTTGCTCTTTGAAATTCAGAATGCCCTTTTTCTATACCACTGTAAATATGTGTTAAATTCCAGGCTACGTTATAAAATTTATGTAAGATTTACTCTAGCGTACTGTACTAACAGCAATGGTCAAATTCTAGGCTGTGGAAACCTAAGGACAAATATTTAGGAAGGAAAGAAAACCAAAGAATGCATTGCCTTTCTGGAGCCAGGCTCAGTGTAGGTAAAATTTTGGAAAGAGTTGACATTTGCCTTGACATTCCTCTAACTTGCCTTCTGTGTCCCTCTTCTGCCTTGATGGGAGTTTGTTTTCTTCTTCCGGTCCCAGTTCTCAGTGATACACAGGACTGACTACCCAGGCCTGACTGACTGAGGAACCCTCCAGAAGCCCCCCACACACTGGCTTTCCCTCTTCTGTGTCCTATACTCCAGTCAACCAGCAATCTCTCACCAAAGCAGTTGTATAAGAGAGAGGCTGGAGGAAAGTAATCTGATTAAGAAGCAAAATGTGCCTACAGCCCTTTCAGCCGTATCTGTAGTATTTAAAAAATAAAACCAAATATCACAAATACTGAAAAAGGGGAAGTTTTAAGATTCTCACAATCTGGGGGGAGAAAGCCTACCACAACGACGGGAAGCCCTTAAGAGAAGAGAGAGGGGAAAAAAAAAAGACAAGTTCCCAAAGCCACGCCAACCTATTCCAGGTCCCTTAGCTCACAGTACAAATATACAAATAGCGTTTTCTACTTCAGCCTCTGGGTTCTCTACCTGCTCTGGGGTTTACGAAGCTTCCCCTCAGCATCGCTCAGAGGGATGGAGAGAGGGCTGTGTAGGTGGCTGGATACTGGGCTACTTCATGTTGAGAAGTGCTTGAAATACCTTAGGGGAGTAAATTTGCATTCTTATTTACATTTGGCTCAGGATTCATTTGGAATTTGTTGTATTTCATCAACATACACTTACTTGAGGGTCATAAGGGAAAATCTCTTTTGATATTAAACCCCAGCAGCTGATGGTCAACTACCATTTAGCCACAGAACACTGGCAGCTGACTTTCTTAGCCTGATAGTCAAATAGACTGTAGTCATTTTCCAACTAGCTAATTTCAAACTTCATTTAAAATCCAAACAGTGCCTGAGTTTTGATGGCTTACTAATTAAGCGTAAAAAGTAAAAATTTTGAAACAAAAAAAGAACTATACCCATGAGCTTTTTATGACATGTTTAAGAGCAGAAGAGGGAGATAGCGACACATGTAAGCCCTGATCTTGCCCTCAGTCACAGTAAGAGATGTTTCACTTCATCTTGCCTTGAAAACCTGCTCTAATAAAAACTTGTGCAGTGTCTCATGTGAGTGGCAATAAGGAATGTTAGATTTTTAGGCATCAAGAGTTGTTAAAAAGCATCACCCCTCTATAACTAAAGTCTTAAAAAAAAAAAAACCCAAAAACCCTCCAGGTGACAGTGTTTCGGTGAATGGCTTTTAAGACATCAATGTTGGAATAATAATTACCTGCAAGGGACTCGCCAGGGACCTGTTTTTAGGTACTGTAAATGCTTTGAGAACATTGTCTTCATCTTCTGATACTGGTGTCATTAAAACGGAACTTGTGAGAATATTCTAAAGGGAAAGAGCAATTTGAAATTTAAATGAGTCTGGAGAATATGAGCGTTGACACAATTTTGACACTGTAGAGAGGAGATTATTATGAAGTGATACACATGAACAGGAACAAATGTGAAAATCTGCCAGAAACTCTCTTCTCTCTGAGTTTAGAGAAGACCTTAGCTATGCCCCAATCCTAATCCCACTGTGCCAAACACCACTAAAGCAAAAAGCTTTGGGGTCTGACACAGTTCTAGGTAGGAGGTGGGCACTAAAAAAAAAAAAAAAAAACTGTTAAAGGGATTGGTAAATCCATGCTTTTAGCAATGAAAGACTGAGGCACCTGGGTGGCATCTGACTATTGATTTCAGCTCGGGTCATTATT
Source organism: Spilogale gracilis (assembly GCA_004023965.1). Lineage (NCBI taxonomy): Eukaryota > Metazoa > Chordata > Mammalia > Carnivora > Mephitidae > Spilogale > Spilogale gracilis. The sequence continues at coordinate 101,514 of PITA01004119.1, read as the reverse complement.
TCAGGCTCATGATCTCAGGGTCGTGAGATCAAGCCCCACATTGGGCTCTGAACTCAGTGGGAAGTCTACTTGGGATTCTCTCTCTCTCTCTCTCTCCCCCTCTGCTCCTCTTGCTCATAAATAAAGAAATTAATTTTTTAAAAAATAAAAATGAAAGATTTACCTAGTGCTGTTGGAGAACTATTTATTTTGCATATTGGTACCAAAATATTTTAGAGCTACAACTTAATGGCAGTATAGTATAATGGTTAAAAGCATGGAATTTAGAACTAGACTTTCTGAGTTCTAATCCAGAACCACCACTTATTAGCTATATAATCTAAGTAAGCCTCCCTGTGCCCATTGCCCGGTTGGTATAATGGCAATGATGATGTTACCAACTTTGCAAGGCTGTTGTAAGGCTTCAATGAGGTGATGCATCTAAAGCTCTTAGACTAGTACTTATCCCTCAGCACATACCGAATAAATATTAACGATTGTTATGAGCTCTGATTCTCCATAAAGGACAACCATTCACAAATTCCAAACTTTAAAAATGGTGGTAACTGAGTGCTAAAAGGAAAGGAGCAATCAAACCATGACAGGAAATGGAGGAAACATAAGTACATATTACTATGTGAAAGAAGCCAGTCTGAAAAGGCTACACAGTGTATGATTATAACCTATGAAGTCTTGGAAAAAGCAAAACTATAGAGACAGTCAAAAGATCAGTGGTTGCCAGGGGTTGGCAGGGCAGGGTTGGTGGTGGAGGGATGAACAGGTGGACCGCAGAGAATTCTTAGGACAGTGGAACTACTGTGTATCATATTCTACAGGTGGATATACATCACATATTTGTCCAAACCCACTGAATGTACAGCCCCAACAGTGAACCCTAATAGAGACTATGGACTTTGGGAGATGAAGGGTAAGCAATGTTGGTTCATCCGTTGTGACAAAGGTCCCACTCTAGTGGGGGATGTAGATAATGAGGAGGGCTATGCAGGTGCAGGGGCAGGGATGTTTGGAACATCTCTATGCCTTCCACTCAGCTTTGCTGTGAGCCCAAAAGTGCTCGAAAAAATAAAGTTTATTTAAAAGAATGGTGACAAGCAAAGGCAGGCAGTCCTAAGAACAGTAAATGGCATCTGCTACGTGGACTGGGCTTAGGCTAGATGCTGCATGAAACCAGACGGGAGGAGGAAATACCACTTTTTGAAGACAAACACATGAAAAGAAAATGTAAAATTAATGTTCTGCTTTCATGGAAATATGTATTTTCACACAGCAGATTTTTTAAGCAGCCTGGACTCTCAAATCATAAGAAAACAAATAATGAAAAGAAACTGCATGGAAAAGAATCGATCTCCAATACATAAGCAAAATTTCTATATTCAACATTAATAATCATAAGGAAATAGTCATCCAACAGAGAATATTGAGAAATATGATGCATTCAATAGTGCTAAAACCACAGAGCCTCACACACCACGCAGAGAATGCTGTGAGGCACCTGCATCTCCTAACTTGGGCATGTACTTACTGGCACGTCTGTGACGGGCGATGCCTGTGTGAACAGCTGGCTGTTCAGACTCTCTCCTTCCCAGTGGTTGGAGCAGAAGAAGTTTCCCGCTTTATCTGTCGGAGAGTCCACCTAAAAGCAAACAGGAAGTGCTTCGTTGTTTCTAGAACTTCCCATGGAACGTTGATATTTGAGAATAAATTTCTATAAGATGAGTAGTATCTGAGGAGCTAATGTAGGACATGTTGATTATAGTTGGTAACACTGTATTGTATAATTGAAATTGGCTAAGAGAACAGAATTTAAATGTTCCCACAAAACAATTTAAAAAGAGATTAATTTAAAAAAAATTTAAAAAGAGATGTTGGATGTGTCCATTAACTCAGTGAGGGAGAATCCTTCCACAATGTATATGTATATCAAATCACCATGTTGTACACTTTAAATGTCTTACAATTGGGTCAGCCTTATCTCAATGAGTAAATTTCTGGTCAGTCTCTTAAACATTTATCCTTATATGAAAAAAAATTCCAGAGGCACTATATCTACCTGTTGGAAATGCTTCTTGCCACCTAAGCTGAAACTTTTTTTAAAAAAGATTTTATTTATTGATTTGAGAGAGAGACAGAGCACACGCAGGGGGAGAGGCGGAGGGAGAGAGGGAGAAGCAGACTACCCGCTGAGCTGGGAGCCTGACTCAGGGCTCAATCCCAGGATCTGGAGATCATAGCCTGAGCCGAAGGCAGATGCTTAACCATCTGAGTCCCCCCAAGCTAAAATGTTGATCCTGGCAAGTTAGAGTCTTTTTCTTTTATAGCATAAGTTAGATACTATTATTTTAATTTAAATTTCAACTCTCTATGACATCTGAAAATTATAAATCTTGTGTATTGATATTAATTATCTATTCCTTTGTGTATCAGTGACAAAAATGTACAGTAAAGAGCTGCCTGCATGGCTCAGTTGATTGAGCATCTGTCCCTTGCTCTCAGGGCCGTGAGTTCAAGCCCTGTATTGGGCTCCATGCTGTGTGTGGAACCTACCTAAAAACAAACAAGCAAAACCAAAAAGTACAGTAAAAAGCTTCCCTTTCTTTCTTTTATCCTAACACATTTTCTGTTCAAACATGAAGTAGGTAGAGGTGGCTTGGCCTCCCAGATGACAGGTCCCACACCTACTACAGTTTGACGGTACCTCTTAGTCATATCTTGTAAGAAAATCTTGTACAAAAAGTGGTGTTGTTACCCAGTCCTGACGCCAGACATATAAAGCTGCCCACAAGGAGCAGAGGCAGCAGGAGTCACACATTACTCCTTCCAAAGGATCTCACGTTTACCTCTTGTTTGATCTTTTTCAGCAAAGGTGGTCCATTTTCTTGAAACTCGGTGACAATGCCAGGTTCGTCGGATTCCTGCTTGATCACGTCCTGTAGGTCTTCTACGAGGTGAGATGGTGTCTGAGGCTGCAAGGAAAAGTGGGTAGGTGCGCTCAGAGGACAATTTCTGTCTGTGCTAGTCAACCAGCTAACCTCAGGAACCTGGCCCAGACTTACTAGCATCTTCAGAGGACCGTATTTAATTTCTTGAGCTGCCAGGGCATGTTTGAATGGTGTAGGAGTTCTTGGAGAGCTTTCTAGGATTGACCTTTTGATAGCTGGAGTTCTAAAACTTTAAAAGGAAAACAAGTATAGGTTCAGTATGAAAGAACATTTGTTCTTTCTATCACTCTACCTACTAAATACAATATTTTTGTACTGAATAAACTCTGTTATTGATATACAATTGGGTATGTGAATTAATCATATGTGTTGTTAAGAAAAAGATAATATATATCACATATTAACAAATGCCTCAAAATATGATACTCCTAAGAGGATTAAACTATTTTTCATCTTTCTTTAATCATTCTGGAGACAGATATAGTGTGCTTCTAGATCTTTAAAATGACTAAAAATATTGTAAAGATGTGTTGTCATTTACAAATCAATTTGATCTATTCAATAAAACAGGCCCACATTAGAAAACATATGTTAACCTTTTAAAATGTTCTTATTGTAACTGGAAATTATAAGATATAACTTTTTAAAGGTTTCTTATAATTCATATTGGTGTTCTTTGCCATTTCTTTGAATTGGGTAAGGCTTTTTTGTATATAAACATTGCTTAATCACTCCTTGGCTTCTGAGCATATAAAGTTCCTGGAGATTTTAGAAGAAGTCCTATCTATAGATAAATTTTGAAAAAGAAACATAAGATTAAGAAAATATGAACTAAGTGAAGAACCATACCATTGCTATTCTGAATTTTATAATCAGAGAGGAAAGGAGGTTGAAAATCTTGTCCTCAGTGAAGAAAAAGCCTTATTGAGCAAAAGGAACAATGGAATGGAAAAGTTATATGAGTATAACCTCACCTCTGCATGTGGTCCTACAAAGTCCTTCTAAATAGGACATTTTGAAGTGAACTATAAAACATAATCTAGCTTATCTCCTGACTGACCACCGCTAGGTAGTTGTGACATGCCTGAGACAGACATAGTCGATGTGGGAATACACATGATTAGATACATACAGATGGGTCACATATTTGAAGCCTATATTCCATTAATCAAATATAAGTAAATAAAAAGAAATAATTTTATTCTGGAACCAAGGACTTACATAGTATTTTCCTTTTGAGTTTTCACAGTCTGGTCTCTATGAAATGGTGTTGTAACAGTCAATTTGTGACCACTGAGAGGTGTGGAAGTTAAAGAAGGCATTTCCAAGTCTAAGTTTTCATGGTTGCCAGAAGTGTTTAAGAACTAAATATGGGAAGAAAGAAAAAAAAATTACTTAAGCAGTGATTCTTCATTCAGCCCAACTTAAAAATCATACCATGATAACAAGCAAGTATGTTTTACTGACCCATTATGTAAAATAATAAAGATATTAGCAAGCACATAGTGTTGGAAGGGTATTGTTTTATTTTAGTTGGAGTGCAATTTGGAGTGTAATTCCCAAGCAATAAAACCTAGGGTCCTGCTGAAAAGCTACGAAAATATCCTCAATAAATGCTATTTGCCATTAAAGAGAATGAGAGGCACCCTTTATTAGAATTATAAGCCTTAAAGTGATCTTTTGGGAAGTAATTATTGTTTTTCTTTCATGTTGTTTTTTTTCTCTTTAATGATCTATGAATTATTAAGATATAAGGTTTGCATTATATGGAAAAATCTTGAATAATAAGCTGTGTTTCTCAGAATGCCATCATTCTGGGGAAATTATAGGTGTTCCTCAAAAAGTTCCAAGGTAAAATAAGTTTGGGAAACATACATATCATAATCTCCTCCTGGAGGAGATTATGTGCAGCACTGCATTAAAAACTCTGAGAGGTCCTACAGTAAAGAAACCAATTTTAACCGTGACTGTTTTCCAAACTTATATATTTAGATTTTTTTTTCCTGGAACATCTACTAAAGTCTTACAGAGCTGCTATTCTCCAGAACATAATTTGGAAGATAAAAACAAGATAATTTTTTGGGTGGGTGCTTCATTTGTTCACACTTAAAGCTGTCCTTAAAATAAACTCAACAGACATAATTGAAAAAATGTTTTAAAGTGCCAAATTATCCATTAACTTCAATCAGCTTAGTAATTAAGGACTATAAGTCTCTGATAAGAATTATAATTTCTATGCCTTAAAAATACTCTATGTAATGAGAATAGTCATGGCAAAATCGTTTTGATAAAATAGTACAGCATAACCTAAGAAGGCCAATGTTGAGAAATTAAAATTAAAGCAGAAGTTGTTTTCCTTAAGCATTTGTTCCTTATGCTTTCCCAAAACTTTTCCACTTAAGGATGGGTCAGAACCTCTAAAGCTTCTGGTTGCAAACCAAATGCTCTCCAAAGCCTGTCTGGTTCCCTCCTCCCCTGGGTCAGTGAATCACAAAATAGTAAGTGAACAAACAGGCAGAAAATCCGCTACAGGTTTTAAGGAGAGGGAAGGGCTGGGAGAAAAGGAAGGGAAAGAAATGTTAAACTCTAATGTTGGAGGAAATAAAAGCACATCCCATGCAACTAACAGTGTTTCAAATTACCAAAAAGAATGAGAGAATTATGACAAAATCACCAGGCAGCCTACAGACAGCTCCAACTATGGGATGCAGTATGACTTGGCAACAGCTAGATTCAACGACGGAACGAAATCAGTGAGGGCAACGGTAATTAGTCATTTGTTCCAAAGGATTAGTTTCTAGATTATTAAGGCTCGAGTGGCTGTTGAAAATTAGTAAAAGCCGTGCAGAAATCGTGCTCTACCTGTGAAGGGGAGAAGGGTAGGCTTTTGACAGGGGAACGCTTAGGAGTTGAGCTGCTGACGTCAGCAAATACGAAGGAGCTAGAGTCTCCAGTGGCCAAGGGGCTCTCCTGGCCCCGCTTTTTTCGTAGGATGACCAGTGGAAGTGTGCTGGGCCTCGTAGGAGGCAAGGGCTTGAGCGGGTCAAGTGAACCCTCATTCAGCTTGGGTTTGTGCACCCTCGTGCTAGGCTCTCCTGCAGGGCTAGTCACTCTGCCCTCTCTTTGCTGAAGCTGTAGGGCTTTGCCTGCGTGCTGTTGGCTAGGTGAAAAATCTGCTTCTTCAAAGAATTCAAAACTGCTGAGATCACACCGTGATGAAGAATCCTGAAACAATGTGGGAGGCACAGAACTTTGAGACCGCGTGTGCATGCTGCCGGCCACCACCTGAAAGGGCGCTGAGGAGGAGATGCTGACAGTGGACAAAACGCCTGGCCCTCTTGAGAAACGGCTTCAGGATTCACAGTTGTTCTGGGATGCTGCACAGCAGGTCTCCCATGCTGCCTGCAGGCTGGTCCCGCATATGTGCCCCAAGGAGCCCCTCCACCCCCATCCCCCACTGCCCGGGACTCTCTCACTTGCATGCAATCCAAAGCAAAAAGGAAACCTGTTCTAGATGGCACATTTTGGCAAGGGACATCCCATTTGATGGATATGCAATAAATGCTTTTTAGCGACAAAGGAAAGGAACTGAGTATCTATCTACCTTTTGGGTCCTGCACTCACACCTGTTTCACTAAAGATGGTTTGTCTTAGTGAACCAGTTGGGACTGAGAATCAATAATCAATGTTTTGTGGTTAGAGTCATGCACCACCAATGAACTCCTTACTACTTCAAATACATAGAAAGACTGCTTTAAGTTCTGGGCAAACATAATTCTTAACATGCTATCCAAAAGCAAAGCACAATTCTGGAGAAACACAAAGAAGTAACAAAGTAAAATACATTAAAAATAACTCAAACATGATTCCATAACCCAGACTGTACTTATAGGTCATTAACTTTACTGTTGTAAAAAACATGCATTTTGAAGGAAATCTGTGAAAAGCTACCTTTTATCTGGGTAGTTTATGAATTCAGATCTCTGAAAAGACATATATGCAAAGGCTGGAATCATACTTTCACATTAACATATGTTAATAACATGATATTTGCAATAGAAAATGGCAATCATTTGAGAAGTGGGTTTCCTGATTCATCTGCAAAAACATTAACTTGTCTTAACAGTTCTACTTACAGAATCTATAAATTGAAGTGTTTCTGCAAATTCTAAGAGGTTCTTAACGTTATCCAGAATGGTGCCTTGGTGGACGATCATGCACCTTGCTGGGGAGGCACTTTCTTCAGGTAGGGAGCCAGGGTCCACGGGCAGAGATGCAGTGGAGTGGTGCTCTTCCAAACAGGAAACAGGTGCACTGTCCCCATGAGGTCTGGTGTGGTCAGCGATGGTGGTGCTGTGCCACCCGGGATAGCTGCACGTGTGGTTCTGGGTCTAAGGCGGGGGGTGGGGGGATAAAGAAAGAGCGGGGAGAAGAAAGGGAGAAGGAACTTAGCAATGAAGTTGCACAAGGTATCAGATGCTGTTGGAGGAAAGATAAAAGCAGTTGCATCACCCAAAACTTGCGCCTATGAAACAGTTGTCAAGATGTTTCCTTTCATCGATGCAAGACCCTGCTGTTTAATAGTGTTACAGTCTGTCGCCTCTGTGAGTACCCTCACTGTCATCATTTTGCTAAAAACTGCAGAGGGACTGTGTCACAAAGTACAAGTCTCACAGGGACTACCTTCAAGATTTACTTTAAGGTAACTTCCAAAAGGCTATATACGGTTGCTGGAAGCTAAGAATTGTCCTGTTCTTCTTCTAACCTACAAAAAGGCCAGGAGACTCAAGAGTTAGAGTTGCTTTTATCTGCATATATTCTTATCGCTTCTATCCCTTCTGAATGTTCCCGATTGCACTGAGGCACTGAAGGGCTGCCAGATTAACGTGGTTAGGAAAGCAGAAGAGCACATTAACAGAAGTCCCCTCTCTGCATGACCACGCAACAGGAGACATTGCAAAACATGAACTAAAGTTAAAAAGTGGTCGAACTAACATATGTACATAATCATCTTATTATTTAACCCCCACAAGAGTCCACTCCTGTGAATCCCTGCTGGGTATCACATCTCTTTTATTCTCTCTGTGGCTGAACTACGTGAGTTACAAAGTACACGCTGCTTTCTCCGTTCGCAGCCCAGCCACCAAAAAGGATGTCAGAATTCAGTAGTGGTCCGCACGCCTCCACACATGCAAACAAAAGACAGCGGCCGTGTTATTTGTGGAGAGCTTATCCATACCTTCTTCCCATGTATATATGGAACAGGCATCAAATCATATGTGAAATGATAAAGAAAATCTAGCTTAAGAAATAATAGAAAAATAAAACTGTCAAATGAATAGGTACCAGATAGATACAGAGCTTTATAAAAAATGGCAGATTTTCATTCATTTATATCTGTTATTAGTCTTTGAATGGATAAGAGGTCTGAGAAAACAAGAAAATCGATGGTGGCCACCACAAGCGGACTCTGTCGCACAAACGGGCTACTTTCAATTTGGTCAGCACACGTTGGGGTCTCAACTGCATTTTAGCATAAGCAGTTTCTGTTCAAATAATGTTAACGGATCTATAGTCTTGGTCAGGGTCATAGTTAGAAGAGAAGGGAAAAGAGTTTTACACAGGGCACAGGGGTGAAGCTGCCATCCCCACTGAAGCACACAGCTGTGTTCTTACCGGTAGCGCCTGCTGTCCTTTGAGCTCATTCTCAGTTGACATGAGGAGCAATTCTAATTCCTTTATTCGCTTCTCTTTCTCAGGGTCTTCATCATTATAGTGTCTCTGAAATTAAAAGTTAAGGGAGAAAAAAATTCAAGGGTCCGACCGGAAACTGTAGTAGACACAATGGTTGTGGCCCAGTCATGAGGGACCACTGGGCCCCATGAGCCTCAGCGTGAAACCAACACCCACTGAATCCAGCCACTGTACAAAACTTGGGGAAGGTTCTTCCAGATATGAGGGAGTGATACGTAATCTGAGGCTCGAGTGGGCGCTCACTGATGTGCGGGTTCAGTGGATGACATTAGAGAATCAGAGAATTCCTGAGCAAGTTTATTCTAGAAGTGAAGATTGGTAGCTTGCTGGCCAGAACTCCACCCTCCTCTCCACTAGGCCTTTTTTTTCTTTTTCTTTTACTTCAGTTGGTCAAGTGAAGATAGTTGTTTAGATGAAAGAAATAAAGCATGTCTTAAAAAAGTTGGCTTTGAACAGCCAATGAGTTTCTTGAGGAAATGGTCTTCAAATGATCTTACCTGAATGGCTGCAGCTGCTGGCTGAGGGACGTTGACTATATTTACATGTAACGCTACAGGATATGGGACGTGGCTGGAGACCTAGATCAAAAAGACAGACAAACAAAGGCCGAGTCATTCATGGTCCCATAGGCATTAGAGGACTTGGCTTCCTGAGGTTTTGCTCTGGGACAGAGGAAAAACAAAACAAAACAAAACTCTACTGATGTAATTCAAACAGGCACAGAGAAAAAAAGAAAAAAAAAAAAACACTCTAATTTGAAATTTTAGCCAGGCCTTTAAAAATGGCTAAATAAGTAGTTTAAGCAACATAAAGAGAGTTAAAGTGCTCGTTGATCTTGATGAGAAGTATTCCCTAGAGAAAAACACAATGAAAAACATAACCTAAAAAGCATTCATGGATGTATTAAAGAAGTCATCATGGGAACAACTGATAGCTCTAGCTGTTTATAATAGAAATATTTTTCTTGGAAAATTATGAATTTTAGTAAAGAGCACAGAACAGCCTATGATAGTTCATTCATTTGAGATTTTTCTGGAAAGTCTGTAGTCAAATGTATGGAACAGACAGAGAAGAGTAAAAACTCTTTAGGAATATATTTTGAATATAATTTGCATATGAACTCCATATTCTTGGCTAAGTTTCCCATCTGTTACTGTTGGTTGTAAGATTAAAGTTTATTGATCTTCTTTCTCCTTATTTTTCCTTTCCCAACCATTATGGAAATTTCCTTCCCTGAATAGAAATATCTAGCAATTAGGAAAGAATCACACTGATCCAAAGGAGAATGAAGACAAATACTCCCAGAAGGAATAAATTAAGACATGTCTGCTAGATCACTACCAGAATCAAACTTACAGAATCAAACTTGTTGAATCTCAATGTCAAACCATCTCCTCTTTAAGTTTAATACGACATTCACTTTTCATTTTGGAAGAGGAAAATACTTCATTTCCCTCTCTGCTTCACCAAGAGCTTGTTAAGTAAATTTACATTCAAAAGCTAATCTGATCTGAAGCAGTTAAGTTAAAATCCAACAACCTGGACTCCTCTGGTCTGGGCTGTGAGCGGGGAGGCTCTCTGCAGATCTCCTGACATCCTGGCTTCTGAGGATGTGCCCAGCTCTAAGGCTGTAGGTGGGGATCCAAGGGGCTCAATTACGGGAGTTCTTTGAAAAGTATAAAAGTGTGAGGTATTACTTCTACCTTGAGCTAAAATCACTGATCATCTCTCTCAGGAAACTAAATTCTCAGAAATGGCTTACATTTTGTGCTTCAGAAATGTGGTAATAGGAATAGTCATTGTTCACTGAGGGCTGGCCAGCCGGTGGGAGATGACCTGATGGTGGAGGATGAGCAAAACCCATCAAATGACTGTTCTTCTGGAAACTGGTGGCCATTGTTGGTGGGCTGGCTTTAGAAGACTCCTGCAGATAACCTTCCTGCTCAACCTTCCGACGCATTGTAGAATTCCAGTGGTTCTTGATAGCATTATCAGTTCTGCACAGAAATATATCACATAAGAATTTTACAAACAAAAATTTCTATTCAGATTAGAGTTAATTGACAGAAAACTGTTTCGAATAGAGACCTCTCCTTCTGGTCTTTTGGGGTTGTTGTTGCTTTAATTGTTTTAGTCGTCTGGACCTCTGAAAAGTCATGCTTCCCCTACTACCTGATTGAAAATCCATAGACTTTTCTCATTACCCCATATGGAATATACATGTATTTCTAGAAATCTTTAAATTCTTTAACCACTGTGTTTCCTTAATAAAAGAGTATTTTCAGTACAACCACCCTTCATGTTTATTCTGACTGTTCATGGTACGAGGCTCTAATACAACTTAGAGATCCAGCTGTTCTAGAAAATTTCTCCCTTGAGCGTGGCTTAGGGGGCCTACCCACCACAACGGGCTCACAGTAAAGTTTCGTGAATGAGAATGATGTTGTCACTGCCTCACTGTCTGCTTTTTATCTCAAAAAGCACTAGCCAGAAATTGAGTTTAAAAAAAGGAAAAAAGGAAAAAAAAGAAATTCCCGCCTTCTGACATCCACCTCAAACTGTTCTATAACCAGAGGTGAGAATGGAAAAGGGAAAGATGCTAACTCCAAATACATTTTCAAACTGCAAAGCATTTTTTACTATCTTTCAATTCTCAGGAAAACAGTTTCTCAATTCAAAAAAAAAAAAAAAACAACACCAAAAACCGTTTTAAGCCTCCCTTTTACTCTTTTGATGGGGGTGGGGGAATGTAGGCTAAAGAAAGAGGAAGTTCAATTGCCCCTTAAATTTTTACAAGAATCAACAGCATATCCGCTCAGGCCAAACAGGACAAAAGCACTCCTTTCGTCAGCCTCTTGGACTTTCTAAGCTGATCCTGAACCCTCCGCAAGGGAGGAAATGCTCTGGAAGGTCACACAAGAACACTGCCTAAACCATCAGGGCCATGGCCTTCTTTGAAAGGACCCTTTCTCCAATCCTGAAGCTCAAGAATAATGAAAAGGATCTTCCAAATTAAAGAAAATGTGTTTACAAACTGTTCCAGTGGGGTAAGTGGGACAAAAATGAGCTTCTATAGATATCCCTCATAATGTGGTCATTTCTGTGCCTTGTGCATTTAAAGAAATCACTGGCATTATTTAAAAACCTGGAAGCAGTCTGAGAATTCTAGGAATACTCTATTTCTTCGAAGGAAGAAAAATGAAGCCATGTGGTATAATGAAACGAACACTAGGAAAATGGCAGCTGAGCTCCTTCTGGTCACTTCACCAGCTGCACGAACTCAGACCAGAGACAACATGTCACTCTTAGTTTCCGTCTATGTGTTTAGAGGTTTTATAGTTTACAGAGCGCTTCGACATCCATTTTATTGGAAACAAACATCAGCCCTGTGAAGTAGGCTATTACTTATTTTGCAGATAGGGCGATCGAAGCTGAGGAAGGTTCAATGATTTGGCCCAGAGCTCACTCTTGGGTGGATTCTGGAAGTTCTTGACCACAGAAACACTTAAGAGCTCCTCCAACTTTAAAACCTATGGATCTGGCGTATCTCACGAAACACAATCATTGGAATGTAATTCACTCACCATACATTTAAAACAAAATGTTCAATACCCACTCCCTCATTCTTCCCAATCAATATATTTTTTGACATATTATTACCGTCCAGGCAGTAGCTTTGCGATTTCTGCCCATCTGTTCCCCAGTCTCTTGTGTGCCTGGTAAATAATTCTGTCTTCCTCTTCTGTCCAGGAGGTTTTCTTAACTTCTGGATTCAAGTGGTTATGCCACCTCTCCCTACATTGTTTTCCAATTCTCCCCTTTAAGTGCTTGGCAATAACAGACCAACGTTTCGGACCGTATTTCTGTACAAGCTCTATCACCTTCAGATAAACACACAAAAATAACCTATGTTTTAATGTTATGTATTGACTCAGTGTAATCATTCTTCAGTGTTACAAGATCTTTAGAAAATGTCCAAGAATCTGCTTTCATTCATTGGAAATACGGGAATAAAGTCCTCGGCTTCCTGACACTTTACCTGTTTCCTCAAGTGGGGAAACATTCAATAAAGATGTCTGGGGAATCGTCAGAATTGTGATTCACACAGCAATGAGGAAAAGAACTTACTCTCTGATCTTCTTCTTTGGTCCAAGGACCCTTGATGAGCTCAGGGTTTAGTACTTTCTGCCATCGGTGCTGGCACTGCACATCTGTTCGATTCTAGACAAATAAAGTGCGCGCGGTCATGTAGGTATGATGTGATAAGCACATGAAGTCCTTCTTATAGTATGAGTCATATGTAGACAATACACACATTCAGGAACATTTTAGGGCATGTTTGGAGAGCCTACCTGTCACTCATTAGTTACAGCTAATGAACATACAAAGAATATGTCAAAATTGCATCAAAAATTAGAAGCTTGGCCTCCTTAGTGAAACAGTCCTGCCATGTGAACTGAAGGACCATCATCTTGTGCAGATGGCTGTCAGTTTAATTTAACCTTATCCTCAGCCCATGGAAGTACCCCTGTGGACTAAGACTAAGACTTGTTAGTGATTCCATGTGAAGGTCAGGCTTTCATGGAAACCTACTCTAAATGCCTAAAGTTTGCTTCCCATTCAAACTAAAAGATGTGCTTCAATTTAGGGCCTCAGGTATTAATATAACAGCACAAAGATTAATAAAGAGAGGCCCTCTATTATAAGACAGTATAATCTTATAAGAAAAAAAAGACAAATATATAATCAACTAACAGAAGGCAGAATTTGATTCACGTGTAAGAAGAAACCAAAGCAAAATGGTATTGAGAACAGAAGCATCTCCTTAAGAGGAGAAATTGTTTCCTAAGGAGTAGTCTGGAAAAGCTTTTGATAGGGACTTGGAAGGATTGCTGGAACATTCTATGTGACGTCACCAGAGACAAAAGCAGAAATGAATTCAATGAAACCTGCTCACAGAGAGGAAGTAGGAAACAGAACCAGAGCTGTAAGGCGGCACCATGTGGAAGGACATGGGGCTTGTGTGGAAGGGGCCTGGGTGCCAGGTCAAGGCAGGGTACTTATTTGTCAGATTCTGTGTCACAGCAGTTGATCTTGAAAAGTTCAGGGACAGCTGCATTTTAGGAAGAAGCTCCATGTGTCAACAATGTTTGGGATGGATGGAATAGTGGAAGGCTACAGGCAGGAAGCCTGTTAGGAAGCCACCGTAATTGTCTAGAGAAGAGGGAAGAGGCCAAACTTGTGGAACAGCAAGGAGGATGGAAAGAAAGGGCTGACCTCCAAAGGAATTCCAGGTTCCATAGTCACTGCTTGGGTGCAGGAGATGGGAAGTGGAATAAGCCAAAAAGGATAAACCAAAATTTTCAGCCAGAGTACCAGAAGTATGGCTAACGAAATAAATAGGAAATTTAAAGAGGCTACCTTAAAAATAATCAGGAGTTTTGTCATCTTACCCTCAGAATGCTAATTTATATTATTCTAACAAATAAAAAAATAAAGCAAGAGGCAAAGTTTTAAAAAAAATTATAAAAATCCTTTAACAATCTATTACATGCATTATATAAACTATAAACTGTAAGTTATGGATGAGGAAGTTCTCCCCCTACTCTTATACATGAGCAAATGTGTCATGTCTTGATGTCCTCTCCCAAGAGGACATAAATGTTGGAGAAGATTTCCTTTTATAGAAAGAAAAAATTACAAACTTACCGGGAGATAATTTGCAATAACTTTCCAGTCATCTGTTCCATTCTGTTCCACCAGCTTCTTTAGTTTTTCATCCTAAGACATTTAAAGTTAATCTAGGATATCAGTCATTTACTGTATAGCTTTATTCAATTAAGAGTAAAAAGGAACCAATCCAATAATCCAATCCAGAACAAAGCACTCAAAAATATCCAAGTACGACAGACATTAATGTGATATACTGGTTTAGAGCAAAGATTTATTTAGAGTCTGACCCAGCAGAGTTTGAAACCTGACTCAGCTATTGATTAGTTAGATGGGATTGGATATATCATTTTGTTTTTCTGAACCTTAATATTGTCTTCTCTGCAGTGGGAATGCTGATGTCAATGTGGGTTTTGGGGATTACATGAAATAGTTATGCAAAACATGTAGCATAATGCCTGGCTCACTGAATACTTAGTATATGAAAACAATTCAAAGTTTGCTTGATGGGAAAAAAATAATGAATTCCAGTGTTAGAGTCAACAGACAAATATTTAACTATGACACTAACTAGGTTCTTGAGTAAGAAATAGTTCAAGTTCTATTTTAACATTTAGCTAGTTCAACTTCTTTCATGCAAAAAATGAAATATCATTTTTTGGATTAAATTTGAAGGTACAGATAATGGAAAAAAATAATTTCATTTTTGCATCAGTATAGTCACAGTTTAAATGAGGCCAAACTTATCAGAACACAGAAGTCACTAAACCTCAGGAAGACATCTTTCAGGTCACAAGTGTCTTTCTAAACATGTTCCTTCAAGTGAAAAAGAACTCCCATGTTTCTACAAAGGTAACTTTCACACACAATGTGGATCCTTGTAGGACAAAGACACAGGAATTAGGAAACCAGTGTTAACAACAGAACTTCTATATCTCCTAGGATCATCTAAGATCACAACCTCCATAGACAGAGTATGCATTTCCTATGGACTTTACTAGCAATCCTACCTGCCAATCAAGAGGGGCTCTGGTTTCAGTGAAGCAGGGTAGACTGAAACTGAAGTAGAGTCAATATCATTTAGTCTAACATAAAATCTTCTAAAATCAGTTGTAATTTTTTTGGAAAACTTTAAAGAAAAAGCAATTTTCCCCATACATGAATAATTTTTGCTTCTTAAGTACAAAGATCAAGCTTTTGATAAGCTAGCAGAAAAAGAAAAGTGGGAAGAAGACACATCTCCATCCATCACTGAAAGCTGTCAGAATAGACATTCATGTATATGGTTCTGTGAAATATTACATATCACAAATGATACATCAATCCATTATGATAAGATGAGTGCTGTATTTTGTTTTACACTTTTGTTTTGGGAACTAGCAATTCATTCATTTGTACAGAGAACACTTGTTAATATCTTCCTTTGTGTCAAGTGATTCTGGGCTCAGGGAACACAAAAAGGAACAGACAGATAGCCCTGCTCCCAGCAGATCTGTGGTCAGTCTACTGGGAGAGGCACGCATAGTACAGCACTAATAAGTAAGAATGTGTATCCAATGCCTGGAGAATGCAGCCGACCTGCCTGGGTAATCTGGGGATGGCCTCAAAGAAAAGGTGATGTCTTCACAGGGGATAAAGAAGTAGTAAGAAGTAGTACAGCACAAGGGCAAGAACAGAAGAGGCAGGGAGAAAAACAGAGATGAAATTTAAAGTGAGAAGGAGAGGACATTCAAAGAAGTATGAAGAGTCTGGAGGGAGATGGTATGGGTCCCCGTGGGGGAGTGGTGAGAGGGCAGCATGCTGCACAGGCAGGCGAGGATAAGACTTCAAAGAGCCTGCTAATAAGAGGGAGCACCTGTAGTGCAGCGGAAACATTTTTTTTTCATAAATTGATACACTTCCATATTTTTGAGAACACAATTAGTTACCTCTTCCCTGGTCCACCTAGTTTTCCCCAAGTGACGCTTTCCAGACTTAGGCAGCAGCCCATCATAGTCATGATCACACATCTCAATGTCTTCATCATCCTCGTCACTACTGTATATGCTGCAGAAATAAAAAATGGGCAGACGTGGACTGGAACCAGAAGACTTAAACTAATGGGTTACAAAATTTACCTGAAAACTCAATCTTTTCAAAGGTTACAGAGATACAATTTGGAAACCTTCACGATCAGACTATTTTCCGCATTTCGTTGTTCGAGTATTATTAACTGGTTCTGCTGTTAGTGGGTAGCCACAGATACGGCCAAGGCCCTGGCACTCGCTTATTGCTCTGCATGTTTAAACCTGCTGAGACTGTTAGGCCAGTGACAAGTTACACATCTGGCAACCTTCCAACCAAGGAAGGTTTAAGTCGAGAACTTAATGTTAAGGACAATAAAAGAAACAAGAGCCTATGTCCCTTACATAAACACATGCTCGAAATCGTTGGCATACATCACGTCATTTAAATAGTATTTCTCCAAAGCAACAAGCAACTCAATTACGTTGCTCCAGTGGCGCTGGTGTTTTATTGACAGAAAAAGAATTCAAGAAGTAGTACACCCAACAATACAATGATAGTCACCCCTTAAAGATAAGAAGATTAAGAGAATGTAAAAAGAGAGGATTTAAAAAGCCCGAGGAGCGATAAGGCCAACAAGTGATCAGTCTGCTTTGCACACGACATTAATGTCCAGCAGCTCAAAACTGCAGGCTAGTTGATCCAACTTGTGGTCGTGATGACAATATTCAGTTTCCTAAGTAACTAAATGAATAATTAGGCCACTTGGTAGTCATACTCTTACTTACTTTTTTTTCTATTTCTGACGGAATGGTATTTGACAACTCTTAAGATGTACCTAATTCAATACTGATGGATTCCCTCAGGTGAGTTTAAAAAGAATGCATCAGTGTTTTGAAGAGAGCCTTTTCTCTTACCTTGTCGACCAAAACTCTGAATTCTGGTGACTTTTGAAGGAACGCTACACTCAGTGTTTACTAATCATATACTAAATATAAGACAGTAACGTTACAGCCATAAAATTTAGTTTACTTTTAATTATAATTTCACTTTTAAGACATAAGATATGCTATCTTAAATTCTATCATAAGATATTAATATAATATAAATGTACCTTAACTATCTGAAATTATACCTTAGAAACACTAAAATTTTGCATTGTAATATTGAGAAATCCAGCAAACTGAGAATAAAAATAGTGACAGAAAGCAACATCATATTGCCAGTTATGATTTTTAAAAAGTAAATTTACATTTATATCAGGTTTTGTCTTCCCAAACTAACTTAAAAACTATATATTACCCACCCCTTACAAGTCAAGCAAATGTGCTTTCCAAAAATCCTCAATTTGAGGTTCTTATAATTTAAAACTATTTGGGGGGCACAAAATGAAGGTCCAGGTTGCATGCTGACAAGTAGGATGTGATCCAGACTCCAAATGCCACCACAAAAGAGATCCGTCAGCAGGACTTACAAGCTACAATCATTTTTTATTTAGTGTCGATTCTTTTAAACAGCAGGTCTCATCCTGTTCCCCACTCACTGTCAACAAGAGGCTCTAAACTTCTGATTAATAAATATAATAGATTCCCAACAATAAAAGACACGCACATCAGAAGATAAAATATATATAGCTGCAGGTCAGCATCTTTCCAAGGGTTTACGTGGAGCTCCTTGGAAAGCCCCCAAACCAAGCGGCACTCTTATGAAATATAAGGAATATCAAGAAAAGCAGAGCGATATGAAAAAGGAGTCACAGGTTCAATTTACTTTAACGCTTTAGGTTTGGCTGGATCTGGAGATTTTCAGAAGTGAGAAACTACATTTTCCAAACTGGTAATTGGGCATCTTTCTCTGGGGAACAGCTCACCTCTCAGAAACAAGCAACAAATGCGGCCGCCCATAGGGGGCAGCCAACGTCAGGTGAGAACGGATAGGCATCAAACCGAACTAGAGTTCTGGAGGCAAAGGTGCAATCTTAATTCTGCCTCCACTTCCCTGCATGACTTGGACAAATCGCTTCCTCTCTCACGACCTCAGTTCCTCGCCTATACCTAAGGGCTTGGATTCTATTAGTAAGGTGCTTTCCAGTGCTAATAAATGATTGTTTCACGTCTTCCGCGCTTTTTCAAAATTCGGCACAGAAGCAGAGATGTGCAAAACCAGAGTCTTCGGGGGAAACGTGGTGTGGGACTTCTGCAGGTCTTGAAGAGTCCATAAGGGGAGCAGGGCGAGCCCAGGGCTGCTCACACAGTCTGCTCCGGGGGCCATCAACAAGTTTGGCACTGGGGTGAGCTTTTGAGCTTTGCAGGCGATGCCCTCGCTCTGAGTTGTCCAGGTAGCCTAAGTAGCACGACTAAGTTCTACTAAGGATCTGAAATAACGTTTCCTTTATCTGCTCTGACAAGCTCTCAGACTCAACAGTCAGAGGGCTTTCAAAGGTTGATGTCAGGCTTCATGCACTCGACTCCCCACCTGCTAGACCTGGTGTGGTTACAAGAGTACAACTATGAATATTACATTCTGTCAAGGAAACAAACCGTGCAAAGAAACGAAAAAGAAGAGGTGTTGGGGGTTGGGAAGAGGGAGGAGAGCGGGAGGAAGTGCCTTGTGGCCGCTACTGTGATTCTAGAAAAGGGGTTCAGACTCATTTCGCTGACCTGGTTAATAATCCCTGCCGAGTTGACGCTCAAAGCCCAGCAAGAAACGGCTTTGAGCCCGCAGCCGGGTTTCTCTTCCCCCTGAAGCAGGTTCAAGGCTCCCGCCCCTCCAGGCCGCCACCCTTCCCCGCTACCTGAGAGCTGCAAGGAACCTGCGAGGCCCCGCCCCACCCGGCCGCAGAGATCGCGGGGCGCGGAGTCTCCACCGCGCCTCCTCCCAGCACCCCTTCCCAGCTTCCCTCTCCTCCTCCCAGTTTCTGCTCTTAAAAAAAAAAAAAAAGAAAGAAAAGGTGCCGTCGGCTGCTCTGCTGTTAAGTCCCAAAGGCGAAGGTGAAACCACTTGAGGGGCAGCACCCCGCCCCGCGTGGCCGGGCCCGAGGCGAGGCGCTGGGAGCCCAGGGGCCTCCCAGGTCGCCTCCCTTTTTCTCCCGCGCCCAACCATGCCTGGGCGCTGTTCCCCGCCTGGCCAGGCCGGGCCCGACGGTGCTGCTTGCACCGCCCAGGCCCACACCCACGCTCCTTGCAACTTCCCAGCGCGGCGCGGGGACAAGCGAGAGCCGGTTCAAAAACAAATAAGTACTGAAAAGCAAACAACCCGAAGGAAAAGAGGTTGGATTCGCTTTGCCTCCGGGGGCTTACACCAAGAACCTCTGAGCGAGTGTCGGCGGGTCAACCCTTCCTCTGCCCAGGCGACCTAAGGCGGCAGGAGCAGGACGTGGGGAGGAGCGGCAACCTCAGCCGCGTCCACGTGTGCGCGCCGCGCCCGGACCTCTGGCCGCAAGCAAAGAGGCCGCGGAGACTGCGTCCTGGTTGCGCGGCAGCGGCCTTGGGTGCTGCCCGCCTCCGTCCTTTTTCGTTGAGTGGCAACCGTAACCGCCGTTGAGCTTGTCCCCGCACCCGGCGGCTCGCAGGGAACTCTGGCGCGTCCAGTCCGGGAAGTCTAGAGACCAGGGGAAAGCGGGAGCGCCCGCGACTGACAGTTCGGACGAGTATTTCTCTCGTCCTCTCCCTCTTCCCCTCCGTGCGGCCACAACGTGAGGGGACTTCGCCCATCAACCCAGCGAGCCTCCCCAAGTGCGGGGACGTGTGCGGCGTGGACGCGTGTTGAGTGCGTGTGAAGAGCTTGCATAAGAAATAAAAGGCTCCCAGAGTTGTATGATGAGAGCTTTCAAAACCAGGGCTTTAAAACAATTTGCAAATGTAGAGACTTCTTTTTCTCCCTAAAACCTTCCTTGCAGCCGCCTGTCAGCTGCCGCTCTTCTTCGCCTCCATAAAGAATGAATGAAATTTAAGGGAACTACCTGCAGCTACTAAACAATCCGGCATTTTCCCTATATCTGCCATATGCTCTCTTGACTTCCAAGTCCAAACATATCTCAGTGCATCCACCAATTACGCTGCGACTCCCTCGCTGACGCCCGCGGCATCAAGCCAGGGACCTAGTGGGCTCCCGGGGGCTGGTGGGCACCTCTCTGTCCCCAGCAGGAAGGTGCTGCTTTTTTTGCCCCCTAGAGAGAAACGTCTCCCCATGCAACTTGCAAAATGAGCCTCAGGGCATGCTTCCTGACGTCCTGCTATAGTTCCCGCATAGGCTCTTCCATTCATCAATTTCACTCGCGGCTTCTGCAGCAGAGGCAGAGGGTCTAGGTCCTCGCAGGATCTGACAGCGCCGCGGAAAATCCGGGAACGCATTCCCACCTGCTCTCCGAGCGCCTGGTGTCCCGCGCGCCCCCGCCCGCGGCCGCCCGTCCCGGCTCCGGGTTACCTGTGTCGGGGTCTCCGGGCCATGGCGCGGCGGGCGCGGGGCTCAGCTGGGAGCCGCGGAAACCGCACCGGGCTGCCGCCTCCCGCTGCCCGCCGCCTGCCTGCGTCCCTCCCCGGCTGCGCAGCGGCGTTCTGCACCGCCGGGGCGAAGTTTCTCAGGAGAAAGAGGAGGAGGAGGAGGAGGAGGTCGCGGAGGAGGAGGAGAAGGAGGAGGAGGAAACAGGTTGATATTAAAATGTAAACTCTGTAAACAGAGATGCCATCAAACAAAGAGCTTTGGACACTCCCCCTCCCGCCAAATCTGGCGCCCCTGCAGTGCGCACGCGCCCTGCCCGCCGCCTCCGCGGTCGCCTTGGCTGCCGCCCGCCGGGCTGCCGGGCCGGCGGAGCCGCCGCTCCCCTTCTCCTCCCGCGCCGCCGCGCTGCTCCTGGCGCGCCGCGAGACCCGGACGGCGCGCGGGCTGGGAGCCCGGGGCCCGGGAGGGGCGGCCGGGAGCTGCGGCAGCGCCTTTTCTTGCGTAAACCCCGCTCCCCGGCAGCGGCCGCGCGGGTTCGCGCCACGTCCAGCTGCCGCTGCCTCCTCTCCTCGGCGGCCGCGCCACCGTCGCCCCACTCGGCGTGCCCCAGGCACCAGCGCCCGAGCTCGCCGGGCTCTGACTCACTGTCGTGGGGGCGGCAAGGGCCGGGGTGGGAGTGGAGGGGGAAACTCCTGCATTGGTGGTTGGATTTTAGGCAGGGTGTAAAATTCAGCTCTCTGAAGATGGAGGAATGGGGTGTGGGGAGGAGTAGTAGGGGACCCGAGCATGTGTTTTGACAGGACGTTGGGCTCTTTTTTTGTTTTTGGTTTTAGATCTCTAATTTAACTTGTTAGTGACAAAGGACACTTAAATACAAGTGTGGCAGCAGCTATCACCGCTCCATATGGGGCATACGGGCGGAGCTTTCACTCCTCTCGGAGATCCTGGAGCGCACACAGCCCACGCGCCACCCCGGTGTGGTCACTAGCACTTCACTCTCGCCGAGGCACACGCCCGGCCCCACCCACCCTGCCCGGCCCTGTGGCTCCCACCGCACTCCTCGGCCCCCGCACCACTCCTACAGCGCGCGCCCTGGATCGCACACCTGCAAAATCCACGGGGCTCCAAACTCAGCTAAGGAAAACCCACGTGTGCGGGCATGGTTTTAAAAGTTAAGCGGTCTGTGATATGGAGGTCGGTATCCAGGCTTAGTGTAGTTTGGGGACTCTGTTTTACGAGATAAAAATCTTTGAAGACTTTTGTGTTCATTTAACTAGGGGCTCCTGAAGAAATAAAGGGAGAAGATAAGTGCTGAATTTA
Source organism: Spilogale gracilis (assembly GCA_004023965.1). NCBI lineage: Eukaryota > Metazoa > Chordata > Mammalia > Carnivora > Mephitidae > Spilogale > Spilogale gracilis. Next base: position 79,387 of record PITA01004119.1, on the reverse strand, counting down.
TAAGGATTGATGATTGGGGGATTTTAGGGGAGTTTTAGTTTTACTTCCGTTTATAGACTTGTACCATTGGGGACTTTTTTTTTTCATTCTCTGTACAGAGTTAATTTATTTTTCCTTTAATCTTATAAGTTTGAGACTTCTGCTGACTGGGTTTGTGGGTGTCCCATGTGCCCCGGCAGTTTAAACTTAGCTCAGAAAGCATTTTTCTTACTAAAAAAGCATTTTCTTACAGAAATGAGTCATAATTTTATTAAATGGTGAAGCATGCTGGGTTTCAAGACTTTATCTGGTGTTTTAGACTTTGTTTCTCAAAAATTATAGTTTAAATCCTTATCAAGAAAAGTTAGTTACTATCAAGGTTTTAAAATTACTTTCTTCGTGAGGAAAAAATAACACTGAAACAAAAATTATTGTGAGATATTTCAGTTCACAATTCTGAGAGACAAGTCACTTGCAAGTTTAAGTATTTTTAAAGCCAATATTTATTGGCAGATTCTATAATACAGTTTCTTTCTCCACATCAAAAATAAATAATAATAAAGAACAAACATGTAGAAATTACTCCAAAAGGAATTACATTCGGTCTTTGGGATTACTTTATGAATCTAACTGCTGTGATTCTCAAACTGAGCTTCTTCTGTACAGAGTGTAAGAACCCTTCCAAAAATGAGTTCATGTTTCCCAAGATAATTAGGAGGTACAACTGCCTATGATTCTTAAACTCCTTTTAGGTAGAAAGATATAAAATTCAGTTTTATTCCCTTTGTTCACTTTGTGCATCATTTTTCTATGTGTTTTGAGAGCTTACTATATTTTCATTCCCCAAACAGACATTTTGGGATATAGTTTTATATTTTTCCTCATATATGTAACATAAGCATAATCCAATAAAGAATATATGTGCAATGATTTTTTACTAGGCTAATTTGGGATATATTGCCACCTGATAGCTATATGGAAAGATAGAATCAAATGGAGTTACCATGAATTCTTGTATAATGAAAATATATTTTCAAAGCTGTTACAGAATGTTTATTTCAACTCTGCATTTCTCCCCTCCACTTCTAATTATTAAAACTGCATTTTTTAGATGAGAACTTTATATATCTCATCACTCATGTATATATTTTTTCTTTTTTAAAGATCTGCCATATAAGTTATGTTAGCTGGGGCCGGGCTGGGATAGGGCTAAATTCAGATACAAACTTCTATTTGCATTGCATTAGACAGGAATCAGCAACTTTTCTGTGAAGGGCTGGATAGTAAATGCTTTAGATTTTGTGGGCTATATTATGTGTTCATTTTTTTTCCTTCTTCTTTTTTTAAAATAATTTTTTTTAAATGCAAGAAAGAATGTTTAGCCGGAGGGCCATATCCGGCCTGCAGGCCAGAGTTGGCCTACACTAGAACAGTGGTCCCCAGTCTTGAGTGTGTGTCACCAACACTGAGTGTTCCTGTGAGAAGTATACAGTCCCAGGCAGTGCCCCCAGAGACTATAATTCAGTAGGTCTGAGGTAGGGCCTGGGAATCTGCATTTTAAACAAGTGCACAAGTGGTTTTCATAGAAGTGGTTTCTAGACAACTCATTGACAGTCTCAGCCTAAGAGAGACAACAAGAGGGTTCAATACACTTTTACTTTTGCCAGTTGTTTCTCACCACCTCCCCGCCCCCCACCTCATTCTCTTTCACCTCTCCTCCTCTCAGTCTCTCCGATCCAAAATAATTTAAGATGGTGAAAGGTTCATGCCAGTGACCACAGGGCTGTGGCAGCCTATTCTTCCTTCCTTTACTGCTAAAATTCAGCCTCAGATTTGAACTTGAAAGGAATCATTTACCACTCGATGATCATTCTGAGGATTCTCCTCTAAGAGAATGCAAACATTTAAAGCTTTTTGCTTTGCTTTATGCTAACCATCAGAGAATGACTGAAAGGAAGAAAGATGCATAAAAGATACATGCATAATGTCCTAACATGTCAGCTTTTTTTCTTCTGACTGTTGAGAAATCCTGAGTATGTGGTGGATCTTTAGTACCTGTGGTCAGTGTCCCAAAGACAAGTGAGGCTTGTCAGTGGGGGTGACAGACTGGCCTTCAGGGGACTACAGGTCTTCACAGCCCCCCTCTCCTCACCTTCTCAACGCATTTTAGTTCGGAGCATTATTTAAAGGGAAATAATTACGGTGAACATCAAATGGTTACAGTACAGACCATTCTTGATCATTTCAGTCTATGAACGACAGCTATAGCATATAGAATTGAAATCCATACATTTGAGATATACCTCATGTCAGCTCACAGCAAACCGTTTAGTAGTAACAGTAGAGGAAGTGCTACTTTAGTGCAATATGTTTCACAGAGATTCTATATTAGATAGTGTAGACCAAATACATTTTTCTCTTTAAATGATTTCTGGGTTCGGCCCCTCATTTGGCATTTCCAGCCTCCAGATGACATGTTCCTCAGACAAGCGACCTGCCTACTTTCATCACCACTGCAACTGAGTCTTGGTAAAGATATGAGTCTTTCCATGATAAGGGAAGAGTATTTCAGAGGAAGAGAAAACTGTGAGCAGAAGCACAGGATCAGGAATCACAAGGCATATTCCACACACCGGGCAGGAGAAGCTGTCTAGATTACCCAGGGGAAGGAGAGCTTTGAAGTCTGGATTGATAGAGTGTGCTGTGTTGAATGCAAGAGCTGCATTTTCAGAGCTGTGCATTTGGAAGATTAACAGTATGGTCAGACAGACTGTAGTCAGAAAGAGAAGATGAAGGAGAAGAAGATCAGTTAATTGGTCTGGACTAGGACAGTGACCCTAAGTAGAAATCAAAAGGAGGGGGTAGATCAGCAGAACACTGGCTGGGCAGAACCTTCAAGATTTAGCAACTGATTGGCGGCTATTGGAGGCACCGTTCATAGAAATAGGGAAGTCAAGAGGGGAAGAGAAGTGTGTACTATGGAGATTCAAAGAGGAAAGTGAGTTAAGATTTCAGTATGTTAAGTCTGTGGTTTCTTATGGAAGTGATCCGGGTCCAGTTGTTCAGCAGGTGGTGGAGAGTGTGGGACCCCGGCCCACTGCAGAGGTCAGGCAAAATTTTGTGAGCCAGTTGTTAGATTCAGACATGATTAGAAATTAAATGTTATAAACCTACAATTAAATATATTGTATGTCAAAAGGTAATAAATATTTGAAAGTCATAATCTCCTTCTCTTTACTACATTTCCCCAATACATCTGCATGATGGAAATACTATGTACTGTATGCAAATGTGCATATTTTCCCAATTTTGTGTTCAGTCAAGTCATGCGGGTAGTTGGGCTTGGCTATGGTTGGAGTATTTATACCACAAAAAGTGACAAATGATACAAATAAGGGCTCCCCAGCCCCCCGGAAAACCTGTTGTTAAACATTTACTAAGGCAACACTGGAGAAATACGCTATTTAAGAGCTATCTGCATGAAGGCAATAGTTGCCTTATATTGTGGATTTGCTGATATGCATTTGTGTGGAGAGATGGTGAAGGGAAAGTATTTGGAGAATATTTAAGAAGTTGAAAAAGTGAGGTTGATATTGAATGTAGGGGCTAGGTGAAGAGACCTGTTGAGAGGAAAGAAAGTTTTCTGGACACGCATACATAAATGTTTTTCTCTTTTCTCCTTTTGATATAATTCTATATTTTGCCAACTGGTTTTTTTAAAAGATTTTATTTATTTATTTGACACAGAGAGAGATCATTAAGTAGGCAGAGAGGCAGGCAGAGAGAAAGGAGGAAGCAGGCTCCCTGCTGAGCAGAGAGTCCGATGATGTGGGCCTCCATCCCAGGACCTTGAGATCATGACCTGAGCAGAAGGCAGAGGCTTAAACCACTGAGCCACCCAGACACCCTTGCCAACTGATTTTGAAAAGTTTTCATTTACTTTGAGAAAAAATATTTATTGGGCAGTTCAAACATTTTTGACTGTGACTCATAATAACAAACCCATTTTACCTCCCACCTCAACACACACACACACACACACACACACTCTCTCTCTCTCTCTCTCTCACTTAGAGCTAAAAAAAGTTTTATGAAACAATATTGCCTCATACTACCAATCATACAATCTATTCTTTTCTGTTCTATTCTTTTTTTTTTTTAATTTATTTACTTGACAGAGAGCGAGAGAACGCAGACTTCAAAGTCAGTGGACAAAATATCAAGCTTTGATTAATAGAGATCTTAACAACAACAACAACAACAACAACAGTAACACTATAGGTGTTACTACAGGCTTACTGGAGTAACTAAGTTACAAGGTATCCTAGCCAGGTTCTTTGTATGTGCAGATAGGATACAACTTCTCTGAGCCTCTTATTCCAAAATGTTCAAAATGTGGAGATTACAGTAGAGAGTTTAAAGGTGCTTCCAGCCCTTAAATCTCTCTTTCTCCCTAAAATATCTGAACAGCCCATTTTACCTCTATGTACTTCAGTGTTTCCACAGCTCCTTTTCGTTGGTAAACACATGGAGACTGTCTACTCAGTGTTGGATACTGGGCGAGGTATGGGCTTGCAGACACAAGAGGGCCTTTGCTGGAGAATTCTTGCACATTTGGGGCCTCTTTTCTACACCTACTGTCACCACCTCCTTCCAGATGATCCAGATGAACTAGCACAACACCCCCTCACTAATGTCCTGCCCTCTGAACCTATGATCACCTCACTGCCAACACAAGCTCACTGTAGCCCCTTTTGGCGGTTTAGTCATCTAGTTAAAAATCCTTAACTGGCCCCTAATGTTGGGGAGATAAGATCTGAACTCCTTAACTTGGCATTTTCTGTTTGGGGCTGGCTTTGGCCTCTGTGCCTACACAGTCTTACCCTCAGGGGTGATGGTATTTAATAACTGGGATGGCTCAGGTACCAACCAATCAAAATGCGCGGTGGCCACAGGCAACCTGGAGAGCCTGACTGGGGCACACGGGGCCCAACGTCTTTCTGCTTTACAGCACAAGCTACCTTCCAACCTTACCTTCTACCAGGCCCCGTTCTTTCTGTTTCCTCCCCAAGAAGCCATTGCCAATCTCAGGGTCTTTACTTAGTCCATGCCTCCCCCATGCAATGCCTTCCTTCCTCCTCCTGGCTTACTTATGGTGCCCCCCATCTTTCAGGCTCTGCTGAAGCCCAAACTACCTCCCGAAGTTCTCCTAGGCTTCCCTGCTCCACAATCACTGCTCCCACCGGTGAGTCCTGTTAATGCTCCCTTTCAAGTGGCTGCCTCTATTGCCTTCCATTGTTATTTATTTACTTCCTTTATCTATGTCTTTAATTCTTATAATATACCTTATCTCATCTTGTTTCTTGATTATAAACTAGAGGGGAGAGACTGTATCTTCTATCTTTCTTTCTTATTTTTTTAAAAATTTTTAAAAGATTTTTATTTATTTATTTGACACACAGAGAGAGATCACGAGTAGGCAGAGAGGCAGGCAGAGAGAGGAGGAAGCAGGCTCCCGGCTGAGCAGAGAGCCCGATGTGGGACTTGATCCCAGGACCCTGAGATCATGACCTGAGCCGAAGGCAGAGGCTTAACCCTCTGCGCCACCAGGCGTCCCTCTTTCTAATTTTTTTTTTTTTAAAGATTTTATTTATTTGACAGCGAGAAACACAGTGAGAGAGGGAACACAAGCAGGGGGAGGGAGAGAGGGAGAAGCAGGCTTCCCGCTGAGCAGGGAGCCCGATGTGGGACTCGATCCCGGGTCTCCGGGATCATGACCTGAGCCGAAGGCAGTGGCTTAACCAACTGAGCCACCCAGGCGTCCCGCCTCTTTCTAATTTTTAAAAAGATTTTATTTATTTATTTGACACAGAGAGAGAGAGCACAAGTAGGCAGAGTGGCAGGCAGAGGAAGAGGGAGAAGCAGACTTCTTGCTGAGCAAGGAACTGGATGCGGGGCTCCATCTCAGGACCCTGGGATCAAGACCTGAGCCAAAGGCAAATGCTGAACCCACTGAGGCACCCAGCTGCCCCTCTTCTATCTTTCTATATGCTTAGTTCTAGGACTCGGTCTTGCACACAAGTATGCACATAAATGTTTTGTGCAATAACAATTGATGAGGAATTAGTTGGAGCTGTTGTGTGTGTATGTGTGTGTGTTTGTGTGGGTGTTTATGTGTGTTTAAAATACACTTAGTAATACCTTACCTTTGGGTTTTAGAGTTTGCAACAGGCTTTGCCATATATTACCTCATTCAATCCTCATAGCAGTTCTTGTCTTTCTACCTATGTTTTTTGGTTTTTGGTTTTTTCCCCTCTAGGTATTACTTGTTCCATTTTGGGGTGGGGGTAACTGAAGTTGAGAGAGGTGAAATGATTTACTCATGGCCACACAGATAATAAATTGAAGAGTGTCCTTCCTCTCTTCCCCCCCGCCCCCCGCCCCTCAATCTGAACCTGTAGTCTAAGGAAGGGAGGGAGGGAAGAAAGGAGGAAGAAAGAAAGGAATAGCTTTAGGATAGTGATTATAATTCTTTGGCCCTTCTCATCAAGTGGAGTACATAATTTAAAATGTCAACCTGTTAGGATACAGAATACTGTTACTCTTCTCTTTCTATTTAAATGTATCGCTTGAGTTTATAGAAGTGTAAAACCAATACCACAATGTTGTGACATCTATGAAAGTTACATATTTTGATTTACCTTTTTTTAAATATATTTTTTTAAAGATTTTATTTATTTGACAGGGAGAAACACAGCCAGAGAAGGAACACAAGCAGGGGAAGGGAAGTGAGAGAGGGAGAAGCAGGCTTCCCGCCGAGCAGGGAGCCCGATGTGGGACTCAATCCCAGGTCTCCGGGACCATGACCTGAGCCGAAGGCAGCCGCCCAACCAACTGAGCCACCCAGGCGCCCCTGATTTACTTTTTAATATTAGTTCTAGAAATAAATAAAAATAATTAACTGGCCTATGAAAAAAGCCATTCTCAGACTTATCTTAATTCGGTTTAAATATTTGTATTAAGCAAAACATTTTACTTTTCATAAAGAAAATATCCTTTAGAAAAAATATGTCCGATTGTTGCTAATCCTTTGGATTAAAATTTTCAAACACTTGCAAAGTGATAGTTCTTTGGGAATGTAGTGAAGCTCATCTGATCCTGTTTTAGGGTACAACCTGAGTGAGAGAACTATTGTAATGAAAAGCAATATTTCGTTGAAAAATATCAGGTACATCAAAGTTCTCTTATAAAAGTTTTAATTTATTTTTTAGTAGAGATTATATATAGCTTCTTTTCTGAAAGCCCTATTGGTGCTTTTTCTTTCTTTGAAATACCTAAGAGTTAAAGACAAACTACTTTAAGAAAGAAGTTACTTTTAATCTTTAGACTATTGCACTTTTTATTTAACAATTAGATTTATATGGATATATGAAGAAAGTGTTACTAATGTTTAAAATATTAAAAAAAACCCTCATTACAATGTACTTAGAGGTACTTTTAAGTATGTGAATATCAAAACTTTCATGATGGTAATGTTGATTCAGATCCCAAATAGTAAATAGGTTCCTTTGAAAATGTAACATGGGAACGGATTTTCCTTTTTTTTTTTTTTTAAGATCTTATTTATTTATTTGAGAGAAAGAGCATGAGAGAGAGCATGAGAGGGGACAAGGTCAGAGGGAGAAGCAGACTGCTCATGGATCAGGGAGCCCCAGCAGGACTCGATCCCAAGACTCCAGGATCATGACCTGAGCTGAAGGCGGTCACTTAAGCAACTGAGCCACCCAGGCTCCCAGGAACAGATTTTCTTGATGCAAAACTCAATACAGTTCCTGTGTGCTGGTCTATAGTCTTGTGCCATGTGATGGATTTATTGGATCCTTTTGAAGACTGTCAACAGGTTTTGCTTAGAATGATTCATTCAGAAGAACATGCCAGACAAAGTTTTGAAATTAGACCAGGCTGGGCTGCTGCTGTCCTCTTGCAGCAAATGGCACAGCCGCCCTCTCAGTGAGTCAAAGCAGGGACTTGGGAGTCACCCTAAATTTTCTCTGCCCCAAGATTCAGTCACGCACTGCTATGTTTACTCCTTTAACATTTATCTGATGATTTTTCTCCTTTTAAATCCCTCCTACCACCACTTCAGTTGAGACATTTATCTACCCTCTGAAGCTTAGTTAACCTCCTGAAAAGTCATTCTGTTCACAGTTGTCAGAGAAAAATTTGTAAACACAGACCTAACCTGGCTTGAAATCTTGCTTGTGGACCACTTTCAGGGTCACCTAGAAACTGTTTTCAGGGCACACATGCCCCACCTACCACCTCTGCCAGTCTGCTTAACCCTAAAACACAACCTACCTACAGGTGAGGAATCATAGCCTCCTGTGATATTGAAGCCCTAGTGAGAGACCACTGCTCACATGCCACCCCACGTGCCGTGGCGTTCTGTGCTCCAATTCCTTGCTCATTCTGCTTGCCCTCTCCCAGTTTCCTTCTTTAGTGACTAATTCCTGCTTGTCATTCCAGCCTCAGTTTAGACGCCTTTGCTTGAGAATGTCTTCCACCGAACATTGTGAATGTCTCAGTGCCCCTAGCAGAGTACTTACATTAGGTTTGAACTTGGTTTCATCTCTCTCTCATTCACTGGACCATGGATCTCATAGTTTAGAAGCATAAGAATTGCCCTCCAATGCACAGACTCTTAAATCACCATTGTTCACAGTCGAACTCAAGAGGTCTCACTGGGATCCAGGAATCTGCATTTTTTTATAGGCAGAATCAGGTGATGCTGACTGAGGCGGTGGTTTAAGACGAAGGCATCTCAGAGACCAGAATTTTGGGTTCTAGTACCCTTTGTGTAACAGGTCATTTTCATTTCACAGATATTCCGTAAGTATTTGAGGCACTGAATCAGAGTGAACATAGCTTTTAATACAATAGTTATGACAATTTCAGGATTTTGGGGGGCCTTTGCTTGCCTCACGACCAAAAAAATTCCTGTCTTCTCCCCGACTGTCTCAGAGATAGTAGCACCCTGAAAGATCTTAGTAATTAAGAAACTGAGACTCAGGTCAGTGAACAATTAAAATTTATCAATAAAATGAAATGTGATATTACCTGTGATTTTCCCCAGTTACATAGATAATTGGGTTTTCTGTGGCATGGTGCTGCCAAATAAAATTTAATGCTGGCCATGTATCTATTTAAAAACTTTTTGTGTCCATGTTTTAAAAAAGTAAACAGAAACTGATAGCTCTAATTGTAACAATGTACCTTATTTAAACTAATACATGCAAAATATTATCATTTCAATGCATAAATCAGTATTAAAAATTATTAAGAAGATATTTTACATTCTGTTTTGGCACTAAGTCTTTGAAATCTGGTTTGCACATTACATTTACAGCACATCTCAACACAAATGTTAATTTTCATCAGAAATAATTGTTCTGTTTACAGATTTCATAAAATGTACAACTCAAAAAATAAATTTATGTATCCAAATTATTTCCAACATCCCTAAAAGATTTTTACTAGCTGAAGCAAAAGTCAGATTTTAAATTTAATGTTGAATTAATGAAAAACAACTAAAATTTAAACTACAGTGTCTTGGCCATATGTAGCTAATGGCTAGAGAGTGTGGAATTGTTCAAGGTCAAATACTTATCAAAAAGCTATCTTCAAGCTACTCATACCTGCTCTCATTGTTTCCTTAAGGATTATATTTGCAGAATTTTGAATGATGAAAATAAGAACAGTTTTCCTAATAGGTTCCATTTAATTGTTCATCATTAGAATTTTATTTAAATACTTAACATTGTACCTTCAGAGAATGAATAAGCTGACTGGGTCAGAGATAGTAGGCAGGATAGTAGGAGGGCGGAAATACGTACCTGATTTATAGAGTTCGAGACCCTGAGTTCTTCCAACACTCCCAAACAAACTGTGCAACTTTGGGCAAAAAATGTTTAATGTTTAAGCTTGTATCTTCATGTATATAGTGAAGATGATACCTATTTTATGACCCTACAGAACCAAAGTGAGAATCAGTGGATAATATATTTCAAAGTATTCCATAAACTGTGGAGAACTTATTTTTAGAATACAAACATGGCTCACAACCATTTAATTGAAACACCACACTAGCAGCTACCATTGCATTAAGCAACTGTTATATAGCACTTTGTGGATGCCGTAATTCTTAATTCTCGAAGCATCCTTGCCAGGTAGTTGATATGATGTCCCTTTGACTGAGGAAGAAACAGAGCAGTTTAGAGTTTAAGTACATGTGCAAATTTACATGACCTTTAAACTTCAGAGCCAGAATTTGAACCCAGGTGTTTTTGATCCCAACACTGTGAGCTTTCCTGGAAACTTTAACTCCATCACTTTCCCTCCCCTTGTCCCCAGTAAAAAAGATGAGGTTCATAAATTTCCTTTCAGCTGATGGAATAAGATAATCCAATGTTGATTTTTAGAAATAAAGAGTGAGCTGAGAATATAACTCATTTTGAGAGGGGTTATGGAATTTTAGACCCATCCAAGGGGGTTAACCCATTGCAGCAAAGAGAATGAAGAATAACTCCATAGAAATTTTTGGGTAAGTATTTACTCCAGATAATTTCCCAGAGAAGGAGTACATGACCTTCTGAGGTTAGTAATTACTGGCACTTCTGGCTTTGAGCCAAGCCTGGAGCCATAGGAATTAGTTGGCAGTGATTAGACATATGCTCATTAAAGAAAACAACTGGGCTTCAGTAGTATTGCAGTCAGGTTTCACGTAAATCTAAATGCTTGTCCTTTATAGAATCTATAACATGATGTTCAGAAAAGAAAGGGAGCCAACAGTAAATGCTGAAAGCATCAGAGGTGACCAGTGCTGAAGTCGACTACTTCCAAAAATCAGAAAGGTAAGGCTCTGATAAGTCACATTGTTTAGATACCCTTTTGAACCCTTATTTGTACCCAAAGTGAGGTAGGGTATCTCTCGTAATGTGGCTTACAAAATTTATGTTGCTTTTGTATATAGGAATAAATCGTATTTGTCTATTTTTTCTTCTGGGATTTAGAAAAAATTTTTCAAGTTTTGGAGGGAGCAGAGTGTCATGCTAGCCATGCAGTGTTCAAATAAACAGAGTGTCCTATCCTTTCATTAGAGGTCAAAAAACACTGGGCTTACTCTCTGATGGCCATGGTAGCTGGGGTCACCCTGTCCATCACCCCCTCAGAAAAGAGTCTCCCCTTTTTCCTGACCACTAGCTCCATCTCTGGGATGCCAGGCAGGCCAGCCCCCGTGGTCCCCCTCACCTCAGCGTGTTTCCCAGGCAGCCAAGAGGGCAGCACAGTGGGAAGGCCTTGGGGACCTCTTCGCAGTCGGTGGGGACAACATCAGCAGCAGGGTGCGGCCACCAGCAGGTCCTTCGGCACCAGCGACAAAGATGAATGTGACAGTTTCTGGCCTGACAGAGCTCAGCAAGGGGGGACCAGCCCATAGTGATTACCATATCATGTGCATGGTGTCCCTGGGAGAGAGTTAGGTTACCCACAATTATAAAACAACCAGACATGATATTGGAGAGGACTTGGCCTGCAAAGCCCAGTCTAATGTGTTTTCAGTCGACTGGCCTGTCCAGATGCTTTCCCTGTCCACCTGCACATCGTAACCCTAGGGTCACATCAGACTCCGTTTCCAACTATTGTCTTAAATTAAGTAAGCATATTGATCCATTTATAACTATTACCCCTTAGTGTGTTTTTGTGTTTGAGTTGGGGCTTTGGGGAAGAATAGGCCCGGATGAAATACTGGAGCGGCAAGCTTCATTCAGTAGGAAATAAGTCCTAGTGAGTGCAGCCCCCTCGGTGGACACGGGAAGAAACCTAGATAACCTGCCCTTTTTGTGTTTGTTTAGGCCCTAGTCTGCCTCCAGTAAATACAATACCCAGAACATGCACATGATAGTCAGAACACTGTAAAATGTTTTAAAAAACATTTTCTTCAGGGACGTCTGGGTGGCACAGTCGGTTGAGCGACCTGCTCTTGGTTTTGGCTCTGGTGGTGTTCTCAGGATTGTGAGATCAAGGCCAAGGTCCAGCTCCGCGCTTTAGTGTGGAGTCTGCTTCAGATTCTCTTTCTCCCTCTTCCCCTCCAGTCCATTCTTTCTCTCTCTCTCTTAAATAAATAAAATCTTTTAAAAAACAGTAAAACAAAATAAATTTAAAAACCATTTTCTTCAAACACATAAGTTTTTTTTGATATCATCGACATCTTTAAAATTATGTATTAGATTCTTGTTTTCTTCATTGTGAAGTCGTGCTGATGCCCCTTGTGAAAGCAACTACTATGAGAATAAGGTGTGTTAATCCCTTGATGCTATCGGGACCTGTGTGTAGTTTCGTATCCTGGGATGAACTCCATGTCCAGGCATGTGATCCCAAAGGCTTATTTGCTTTGGCTGACCAAGAGATTAGCTTCTGCAATTACTTGCCAGGAGGAAGAAAACTTTGGGTCAATACGAAAAATGCCATTTTCTTATTGCTTTCCATCTCAGTGGAGCTCTAAAAGAACCTTGATTTTTAGAGGTAGCATTGCACCTTTTAACTGAGGGCTTTCCAGTGAGATCACAGCATGGCCGTCACCGGGGGAAAGAGAAGGATTTCTGGGAGACTCTGGTCTTGTCTCAGCGGCTTGTGCAGGTTCTCTCCTGGTTAGCAAGCCACAACTTTGGGGATGGTGTACCTAGAGATCCAGAATCCTAGTAAGAGCTCACCTATGCCTGTTTTCTCTTCACATTCCCAAACCCCAGCCCTTGGACTGGGATTGACTTAGAAAGGAAGCTGCCTTTGCAGCCATGTTTTCCCCTGAGAAAACCAGGTTGATTTGAATGTAGGTGAATCCCGAGGCAAAGACAGAAGCTCACAACCCTGAACTGACTGAGAAATCTGTGCGGGGTGCTTCTCTTCCGGGGCCAGATATGACACCACTGTGTGATCGGAAAGATGCTACCTTAGGAGTATGTTGGCAAATAGCTTATCCATATAAAGTATCCTGAGCCAGTATGAAAGTTCATTGAAGGAAAGAAGGTTTGGGGAGTGGAACCAGCTGTATTCATAGTGTTTCTTTACTAAAACTTGATCTAATTTCCTGACCAGTGTTTATATTAAAATACTGCCAGTATGCTGTATCACGCATTTTTATTATCCATGACTTTCTTTCATTAAAGGTTTTTGGTTGATTTTTCACCTTACTCCAGAACTCCTAATGGAGAGCGCTCACAATCTCTCACAATCTAATAAACACTAAACATTCAAAGTGTATTTTAGGGGTTCCTGACTTGGGCCTGGGGGTAGACTTTAGGGGACACTTTAAACTGCATGTAAATTATAATAGTATATTAATTTCATTTTTAAGGGGAGAATTTCCATACTCATTTGATTCATGAAGTCATTGGTGGACCCCAAAATGAGATAGATGGTTATGTGTTGTTTTATAGAATGAGTTTAATTCTGTCTCCAGAGAGCAGACAGAAATCCTCATCCAAATCTAGTGTTTACATAGCTGTTCAGTCCATAAATGTGAATTTGGTAGAACTATGGTCAAGTATGTCATCTGCTACATACAAAGATTAGAGACAAGTGGAAATATTTTTATAATTATTAAAAATAAAATCATGTACTTTCTTCCAAAATTTAAAAAAATTCTATTTCAAAGAACTGAGCCTTTTTTTTCTTTGATTTCCAAAAGAGATGAGCTCTTGTGTAACATGTAACCAAGTTAACTTTTCCTCTCCCCAGAAATAAACATTAAACTAAAGCGAGTCAGAATTCTAGTCACAAGCTTTTATTTTTTGCACTTGAAGAACTGAAAGCTTTCTCTGTTTGTTATTTTCTGAGGGAGGGGGTTTCCTGTGTGTCTTTCTGAAGCTCTGGGGATCCCCTCATCTTTTTAGTCCTCCACAGCAAGCATCCCTTGGGCCAATAAGGGCTCCTGTGGCCACCGTTTGCCACCCCCCCCCCCCCCCGGCAGAGCTATCTGCAGTTTTTCTTGACTGAATGAGGGTACTGTTTCCTGGTGCCGGGTTTGAAGTACCTGTGCGTGCTGACTGCAGGGGCCTGGCTCAGGAGGAGGCAGAGGTTGTCTGATGTGGAGGAAATAAAATGCTGGATGCCCAGCCCCACAATGCATGCTCACAATGTCTGAAATCCTACCTTTAAAAATGTAGCAACTTCAGATTTTCACTCTCCTGATGTGTGTGCCCTTTAAAATGCAGTCTTATTACCTAGGCATGCTACCATTACCAATCTAGTATTATGGCTAGGGGCACTGGGAGAACTATGGACACATAAATGTTAAGGAAAGAAGTTATTTGGCAGGGTCATGAGAGTCCAGGAGGGAACAAATGGGGGCTGGTCCAGCAGGAGAGGCAGCATGGGGACCAGGGTCTTGGCCCACCCTTGGCCGGGCCTCTTCCAGGAAAAGAGCTCAGATCTCAGGCACCGCGGGCTCCTGCTGCAATTCCAGGAATGACCACTGGGGCATTGGGCCCACTGGTCAATTTGCATTCTCCCCGAGTTGGTGATGAAGGAAATCTAAAACCTGTATCAGGTTTTTTAAACTATTACAACTATGGAAGCTATGAAAGATGCATTTTTCTTTTATGCCCAATACCCTAGACACTAAACATCACAAGCGGTGTTTTAAATGTATTATGAGTGCAGAGCGCATTATTGTAGTTCAATAAAGAATTCCATGTCTCCATTACACAGACTAATAACACCTCCAGACATATTTACCGTAATTTTCTCAGCTGATATAGTTTAATTAATGATATAAGGACATAATTACATATTTCAGTGATCTTTCACATATTTACAGGAACTGCTGTAACTAGCTTAATTAGAGTAATTATGTAAATAGCTGATAATGCACAACAAATTACAGAAAAAAAGTCTCCTGGAGTCTAGCATGTTCATTTTCTAAGCAAGCTTAGAAAAGGAAAACATTTACATCTGGGGATTAGAGTTAAGATGACAGGGCTTCTGTATTTTATTGTTCCCAACCGGCAGAACATAACTGTTGGAGGTTTAACAGTTAACTTTTCTTCCTTTTGTACTTCGGTGGCAGACCTCATGTCCGTTGTTGTTCTATGAAATTGCTCATTCTGTTCTGTCACTGGCTCGAGTTTCATGATGAGTTTTCTGTCACGTTGGTTGAGTCCTGCACCCGTTGAGGATGGGAAGGGTACTTAGGGAAAAGGCTGACAGATCTCACACATCTTTTTCATTTCCTTTCTTGTCCTTTAACTGATACCTTCTGTTTTCATCTGTCACACTCAGCACGAAGAGGTTTCTCTGGATCAGTCTCTCAGGGCTCTGTCTGTAGGGAAACTCATCCTCGGAGGGTCTGGCATGGATGTTCTGTGTGGTTCTAATTCTGGTTTGTCCTGTGCTCCATTCCTTTTGACATTGCCTTTCCTATTGAAGTGACCAGCCTTTTAGTCCCTGAGAGGAAGCAGGAGGCTCCTTTTAATGCTAAATAATGCCCCTCCTTAACTAGCTGGTGTGTTTCTGTTGATTGACATTGGGCCCGCCCTCTCCTTGCTTTTACCTTGTCCACTGCTGGACCCATGTCCTTGTCCTTCCCGGCTAAGAGGATTTCAGGAAATTCAGCTGAGCCAGAAGAAATATCAACCTCCAGCAGTGTATTGGGTCAAATTTTATTACAATTTGCTCCAACAAGTGACTTGCGTGCTTTGCACACTCACCCTCTGCCTGTTTTCAGTCTTTTACCTGCCCTGCCTCGTTCCCACTGTCTCAGATCAGGAAACCTCTCCCGCGGTCCTGCCAGTCTCCTGAGGGTCCCGTGAACACATTCCAGAACCCATGTAGTTTTTTTTTTGTTTTCCTTTTCATCTCCTTTTCTACTGGATTTTACCTGTTTTGGACTCCCTTCTCGAGTTCACCTTCTGCATGAAGCCCTTCACTATTAGTCTTATTTTGTTTCTCTTCCAGAGCACAGTCTATGCATGTAAATCAGTTAATTCAGTACCATTATGCACTGTGCATCCATCTGTTCTCTCCAGCCAGATGGAAGGCTCTTGAAGGAGGAAGGTTGGTGTCTGATACTTCTCTATGCCCCACCAGGGCCTAACACAGTGTTGGTTACACAGCAGACATTTAATAAATTCCCACTAATGATTCAAGTGTAGTAATCAAGTGTGTTTAATTTGCATGTGTCTGTAGGCTGGGTATGCACAACTCTAGGGGGCACCATTGAACATCAGCTTTGCAATACTTTTTGCTGTCAACTTGGGCCCTTTCTTCTTACTGCTGCTTTCTGTAGTCACTGATGTCTTTAGCTTTACCCTTACCAGTTAGGCGCCCTCTGTCCCATGTGTAATCAGTTGATTCTTCTCTGCAGTAAGATCCAGTATCCTCCCTTGAGGAATTCATAGGCTAATAGGGAATGCAGACATAGATATAGATAATTGCTAAATCTTGTAACAATCAAAGTATGTAGAATGGATAAAGAAGATGTGACATGTAGATAGATAGATATAAATATATACACGATGGAATATTATTCAGCCATCAAAAAGAACGACATTTTGCCATTTGCAGCAACATGGGTGGAGCTGAAGTGTATTATGCTAAGCAAAATAAGTTAGGCAGAGAAAGACAAATGTCATATGATTTCACTCACATATAGGAAACAAAACAGATGAACATGGGGGAAACTAAAAAAAAAGAGAGGGAGGCAAACCATAGAGACTCTTAACTATAGAGAACAAAGTGAGGGTTGCTAGAGGGAAGTGGGCAGGGAATGGGCTGAATGGGTGGTAGGAATTGAGAGGGCACTTGTGATGAGCCCGGAAGTAATATGTAGGTGATGAATCACTAAATTCTACTCCTGAAACTAATATTACACTATATGTTAATTAACTAGAATTTAGATAAAAAGTTGAACATTAGAAAAAACAAAACAAAATAAAATTAAATGATGTATTCTAGTAAAAAAAAGGTATATAGGAATTATGGAAGTGGTGTGAGGAAGGAAGTAACATTTAAATTGTAGAATTAACAAGACCAGCTGAATGTTGGGCTGAGAAGGGGGTAGAAACAAGGGTCTAGGTCGCTCTTAGGTTTCTGGCCTGAAGACTTTATAAATGATGGTACATCTTGTGAGAGAGGTAATTCTGGATAAGGAGGACAGGGCTTAAGGAGAGAAGAACACTTGGGGGCCTTTGGAGTGCCTACAAGAGATGGGAGAGGGGGCGCCTGGGTGGCTCAGAGGGTTAAGCCTCTGCCTTCGGCTCAGGTCATGATCTCAGGGTCCTGGGATTGAGTCCCACATCGGGCTCTCTGCTCGGCAGGGAGTCTGCTTGCCTCTCTGCCTACCTGTGATCTCTCTCTCTGTGTCAAATAAATAAATAAAAATCTTAAAAAAAAAAAAGAGATGGGAGAGATGGGAGAGATGGGAGATGCCCAGTGAAGTATCAAGGACTTAGTTCGCAGAGATGGAAACATGAGGAACAGCAACATCATCTGCACATGGGTAGGGGTTGTGTAGGGTGTTAGCTATCAGAGAGAGAGAGAGAGAGAGAGAGAGAGAGAGAGAGAGAGAGGAGAGAGAGGAGAGAGAGGAGAGAGAGAAGAGAGAGACAGAGGGGATGAGAAAGAGAAGCGGCCAAGAGGAGAGTCACTAGGGTGGAGGGAGGAAATTACCAAGAGCAGAGTACAGGCCCAGGAGGCCCAGAGTTCGAGGTGTCACAGGCCAAGTTATGAGAACTGAGGATAACCCATTCCTAGATCTTGCTTTAAGCAATCAACAGGGATGATTTCTAATAAGCACATCCAAATGTCAGTCTAAGAACAGCATTTGCTTAGCATATGAAGTGAATGGATAAACATTCCATTTCTTAACTTTTTTCTTACATTATTTATGTGTAGAGTAAGTCTTTTGGTGAGTTGTTACCCATTTAGTAGGAAAATTGGGTTAGGATTAAATAATGAAACAGGTGTCCCTTAACTGAATGTGGAGAGTAGGCTGAAGTGTAAGAACTGACAGTAAGGTGTGATCGTCAGGACTCACTGGTGGGCAAAGATGAGACAGAATTGCTCATCTTGTTCACAGCCTTGCCTCGACGGCCAGTTTCCTGTTATGGTGAACTGTGCGTGGCACCCCTCACCCCCAAGCCCCTTGCAGCAAACCCATCCCCTTCTATTTTTATAAGGTTTATTTTTTTTCCTCCACTAGCCTCTGCTCTGCTTGCTCAAAGTCTGTTTTAATTGTTGCTTTAGAATTTCTCACAAATGGCTTTAAAAACCTTTTATATAATTATAAATCTGAAATTTTATCTCCAGTTTGGATCTGTCTCTTGAACCCATACTCATGTAGCTAAGTGCCTGGTTCTCATCTCTGGATCCTTCCAAGTCTTTCCTTTCCAGTAAATGACAGCTTCATTCTTCCAGTTATAAAAGTTGGAGGTTTTCCTTGATTTCTCTCTTCATAATTCATCAAGAAATCTTGTTGGCTCTATCTTTAAAACATATCCAGAATGTGACCACATCTCACTATTTTCATTGCTGTAGGTCTATTAATGGCTACTGTTATATCATCTCTCATCTCTTATGTTATACTAGTCTAATGAGCTGCCTTCAGTCTAATTTCGGCACAATAGTCAGAATCCTTTTTTTCCCCTAAGGTATTGAGTATTCCTTTAATGTATTTCTGTGGCTCAGAGAGAGAATATTTCACACATTGCTTAATTATTAAGTGATAAACCAATTTTTAAATTTCATTTTTTAAATTTAAATTCTAGTTAGCATCTATGGTCAAATTGGTTTCAGGTGTAGAGTTTAGTGATTCATCACTTACATGTAACACCCACTGCTCACTCTTAAGGTTTGCTTCCCTCTCTGTCTCTTTTCCCTTCCCTTAGGTTCATATGTTTGATGAGTGAAATCATATGGTATTTGTCTTTCTCTGACTTATTTTGCTTAACAAAATAAATTCTAGTTCATGTCCTTGCAAATGACAAGATTTCATTCTGGGTGGCTGGGTAACATCCCAGTGTGTGTGTGTGTGTGTGTGTGTGTGTGTGTGTGTGTGTGTACCATATCTTCTTTATCCACTCATCAGTTGATGGACATTTGGGCTCTTTCTATAATTTGCCTATTGTTGATAATTCTGCTATAAACATCAGGGTGAAGATGCCCCAAGAAACCTTTTAAAAAAGGTTTTAAAAGATAAATCATACCATGTCACCCTTCTGCTCAAAACCCGATGTTTTTCCAATTTAGAGTAAAAGCCTACAATGCTGGAATGACGTTAAGTATGTTTCACCACCTTCTTGCCCCTGTACCAACTTTGTACACCATATCTTCTTATTTTTCTTGCTCAGGATACTCCAGTCACTGTTAACACTTGGCTGATCCCAGAACATACTGGGCGTGATCCCACTTTAGGGCCTGCTTTTTCTTCTGTCTGGATGTTCTTCTTTCCTTCCATATGACTTGCTCCCTCCCTTCCTTTAGGTCTTCATCAAAATTTCCCTTCTCAGTGAGACCTTCCTGTGTACTCTAATATTTCAGTTCCCCATTCCCAAGTAACCAATGCCCCTTGCTTGCTGAATTTTTCTCCTTAGCAGTTAAATACATATGATGTACAATACATTCAGACTTCTCTTTGTAATTGTCTCTTCTTGAGCTAGAATATAAGCTCAAAAGGGAAAGACTTGTTTTGTTTTGTTTTGTTTGACTTCTTCACTGCTGTATTCCCTTTGCCTGGAAAAGTGGCTGACATATATTTGGCACACAGTAAATATTTAATGAATGAGTGAGAGAATAAGGAGGATGCGGTTACTTTGGCACAACCTGTCATAAACTGTCTCTCATTCCTCTATACAGTTTGAACAGCTTCTAAAATTCCACTTCCGTCCCAACATTTTCTATGTAAAGAATTCATGATTTTTTTCTGGTACACATGGGCTGGTATGGAATAACCCAAACTCCTCTCTTCTCTTTTTTCTGATCATCACCATGATAACATCATCACTTACTGACCATGCTTTTGTGTAGCCCAAGAGCTTGACATGTAGCATTCCATCTGATCTTTGCAGTAACACTAGAATTAAATTATTATCCTCCTTTTAGAGATGGAGAAACTAAGAGTTAAAGAGGCTAAGAAATTTACTCAAGGTCATACAGATAGTAAGTAGTAGACTCGCATCCCCAATTTTCCTAAATCTGTACTTTGTATATTTAGTATAGACGTGTAAAAATGGGACAATTTGCAAATGGTTTAGACTACATGCTAACGGGCAATATAATGAGCCCAAATATAGAATAAAGCTACAGAAACAAAACAAAACATTCTTTTACAAACATATGCTCAATTAAGTAATTCAAATTATAGTAAGCACTGTTGGACTTGGAAGGTTGTTTATTTCAATGAAAAATGATAGGCAAGATATCATGCTAATTTATTGAAAAAGAGATAATGAACTTTGCATTTTTTTTTAAAAGTCAAAGGTCAATTTCTCCTAGGGTAAAGAATAGAAATAGAAGAAAACAAGACTATAACTAATGTCATTTTGTCTTAAATATCCTGGTGACATTTTAATCAGTTTTCCAGTGGAAGTCATTTAGCTCCTTAGGATCAAACAAAAGAATTCAAGAAGCCAGTTCTTCTTCTTTTTTTTTCTTTTAATGCATTTTCAAACTATGAGGTTGACACATTTTGCTGTTCATTTAAGTAAAATAAAACACTTAATTTAGAAAACTGGTGACAGGAAAGGATTTGACCAAGATAATAGATGTTTTAGAATGATAACGTGGAGGCATAATTTCTTCCTCCCAGAATAAGACATTTCAGTTCTTCCCCTCTTAACATTTGTTTGCTTATAGGGCAAGGGCTTTGGGGGCATGGGATTGAGAACAGAAGCTCCGATGCCTGGGACCTTCTAACGGCATAAACTGAAGTCAGAGATATTGAACACAGTGTTTAAAGAGGTTGTTATTTCATCATGAGTTTTGTAACTTCATAGAAGATATTTGAGGAAATTAGTACCTTATACTTAGAGGTGGATGTTTTATTTCTTCAACAAGATTTTGTAAGAGAGAAAACACTTTTTTAAAAAGTAGGAGCATGCCACTAACTTCATGTTATACCAGAAAAATACGAGGTTCCTTGAAGTCAATCAAAATAACACTCCCACATAAACTTGTCACCTTACAGACACTACACTTCCTTTCTTTCATTTAAAAAATCGGCAACTTGTCTTTCTGGGTCAATTACTACATGTTTTGTTCTTCTTCCTTCTTAAACAGCTAATGGAAAAGAAGTAGGAGTAGAGTAATAGTAGGTAAAAGAAAAGATAACTTTAAATGTGTGCAAGAACACTTTGGTCAGAGTACTTCAGCTAAAAGCTAAAGGAAGTGCTCTAGAATTCTACAAGAGAGCATGTGTCCCCCTTAGAGTAATAAAGAAGACTCCACTACAAAAATCATACTATGGCTATTTATTACCTCAGGGTATTAGTCTTGTTTTGATGTTACAAATAATTTTTATTTTTCATATGCCTCTTCCAGGCAATAACTACTCAACTGTTTCTCCATGTTTTTGTTGTTTACCAGAATTAATTTAAGATGCAAGCATGGGAACTCTAATGACCAAGTAATGGTAAATATTGCTTTGGAAAAATGGAGCTGACCTCTGGTCTACCTACTAATCAAACCTTTAACATGTTAACGAATTCAGCATTTCCCCCCTTTCTTTCATTTTTTAATGAAAGTTTCCCAAAAATGAGGTAATTTTTCCTTGTTTTTGTCTTTTCTTCCATAACACACATTTAGGAATATAGAACCTCTTACCTCTGTAATGTAGAACAATAGTTTTATAAATAATTCTAGAAGCTGTCCTTTCTTAACTGAAAGAACAATATGATTGGAGACTACAATTACAGATACTTTTGTGTCTATGTGTGCCCTTTATAATTTTCCTCAATTATAGTAGTACTAGGATTATTGTTCATCACCTATCTGCACTGCAGAGTGTGGACAATTATTGTGTCCTGCTTTCTGAATTTGTTCTTAAGTAAGGATTTTGCTTGTGTTCTTAGCTTTTTTGTTACCCTACTTTTTTGCCCCACTTTCAGCCACTGTTAACATAGCCAATGCCTGACTCAGAAAAAAGTCATTCTTAACTCCAATGTCAGGGCAATTAGTTCACTCTTTCCTATATCATGTCATGACTTTCTTGGATACTTATTCATCCATTGGCACCTGTGCCAAATACTGGCAATAAAGAAGTAAATGGATCCAAAGTCTTGGACTTGAGGGGACAGGTGGTCAGGGAGCTGATGTTTGTAATGAATGTTAGCACATTGTGATCAGTCCTATGAGAACAATGTGTATAAGGGATTATAGATGAAAGACTTCACAGTGGAGGAGATATTAAGTTGGGACTTGTAGAAGTCCACCAGAGAGAAACACAGGAGAACATCTCCCAGAGAGGAACAAGGATAAGGGAACAACATCAAGGATAGAGTATAAAGGGCATGGCTTAGTGGGGACCATGCAGATAAAGAAAATAAATGAGTGGGCTGGGAATGACTCAGTGGAAACGGGTGAGGATTGGGGAGAAAGAAAGACTGTGTGCCATATCTAAAGCAGAAAGGCCCTACTTAGGTCAGCTAGCCACTATCATGCAGGAATGTTGGGCAATGTTAGCAAATCTTACATTTTTCACAAGAATATAGAAGTCCTGTGAAATGTCCAAATGATTTTTTAAACACTCTAAGGCCCAAACAAAACATGTCTGTAGGATAGAGGGCCCCATAGACCTCCAGCTGATAATCTGTATAGCAAATAACGTACTCCGAAGATGGTTGGTTCCAGGTAGCATGAGCAGGGGGATGTTCGGGGGGGTGGTTGTTGAGATAGTAGAGAACTGTCTATCCCTACAGATAAAGAGGAACAGACAGGTTGGAGATAGTTTATAAAAAGTCTCTAAATCCTTACCTTGTTTGGTCTCCATTCTAAAGGTAACAGAGTCACGGAACAGTTTTATGTAGGAAAAACGCCATGATTTGGGGGTTTATTTTAATTTCTTGAAAATATTCAAAATAATTTAATTTTAAAAAGTTAAAGATTTTATTTATTATTTATTCGAGACAGAACAAGAGAGAAAGAGAGAGTACAAGCAGGAGAGGCAGAGGGAGAGAGAGAGAATCTCGAGCAGACTCTACTCTGAGCAGAGCCTGACATGGGGCTCCATCTCATGACCCTGAGATCATGACCTGAGCTGAAACCAAGAGTCAGACCCTTAACCGACTGGGCCACGCAGGCACCCTTAATTTTTAAAAAAAGTAAAACAAATTCTGGAGCTAGCTCTTCTCACAGAAGTAGTGTGCCTAGGAGTAGGTCCAATGCTTGTTTGTAGTTACAATTGGAGTTAATCAAATACTCAGGAATTAAATGAACCATAGGACATCTCTATTACCACCACCACCACGTGTGTTTGCCGATGTAACTGTGTAAATTGGGCACTGGGCTGGAACTTTCTGCGCTATTAAAAAGACTGTCACTGGTTTCCCATTCTGGGCATTAAATAGGATTCAGTCTCACTAAAAATAACTCGACACGCACAGGTATAATAAACAAATCGGAACACATCCTTAGACCTTTACCTAGTTGTATGGAGAGCTGGGCCAAGTCAGGGTGACCTCATGCCAGAAGGATGTGGTTAAGCTCTAACCCACTGTTTACCTACCCTCGCAGCCATGGTCATTGGCAATGCCTTAGCTGCAGCTGCCTATCCTGGAGCACCCCCACTCACCCTTTCGCCACTCACCGAGACCTGGTAATGAATGGACTCGAACGAACATAATCTCTGTTTTCTATCAGTGCTTCAGGGAAAGGTCAAAGCATTGCACACAACAGCTGCCCACACTGCCAGATTCTGGACCTAAATTAAAGTGCAACACTTTTTTTTTAGGCATACTGAAGTGGGACTCTGATGATGCGCCATCACCAGTATGGAGAAATCTGACTGTTAATGGAGTTTAATGTTCCTGGCAGCTAGTCCTGGCTTGGGTTCTAAGTACTGGGGCGGAGATGTGTTTTCTTGGCCCCCCATTACAGCTTTAAGTAGGGTCTCTGGTTTACATGGGTCCAGGGTGAGTTTGAGGTCAAAAGTTGAAACTGATGACTAACATTGGGCTCTGAGCTTTTTAGTCATGAGAGGTCCTAGAACCAGGACACAAGTGTCCTTAACAGTGAAAATGTAACCTCACTCCTATCTGTCCAGAGGCGCTAAAGTGAGAAAAGCCATTAAAGGGCAGAACTCTGTATTGGGAGAGATGAGGTTAGTTTCATTTGAGGATGTTCATCACATTGCTTTTTCTTCTGTCTCTCAGTTGGTCCTGTTGTAAAATGGGATAAAAACCTGTTCTTTTTGGGGCGCCTGGGTGGCTCAGCAGGTAAAACATCTGCCTTCGGCTCAGGTCATGATCTCTGGGTCCTGGGCTCGAGTCCCACATTGTCTCCCTGCTCAGTGAGGGACCCTGCTTCTCCCTCTGCTTGTCACCCCCCCTCCACCTGTGTGTGCTCTCTCTCTCTCTGTCATATAAACACATAAAATCTTAAAAAACTATCTGTTCTTTTCTACTCAATAGAAATGAGTAACCCTTGAATACATATAAAATTCTGCAGGAGAAAAGTTCTTGAAAGAGTATATTATTATTTTGTTAGTGAAAAATTACACTTGTTTAAAAAGAAAAGAACATACCCTTACACTCTGTTTTAATTATAAGAAAGACTTTGTATCAAAAGACTAACCAAACAGAAGTCAGCCTTTAACTAGACTTTAATTTTCAGTAATTTCTAAAGAGTAGTATTCTGACTTTGTGTCTCTGAAGTATAATATAAACAGCCAAAGTAAATAAAAACAAGTTTAAGAATAGATGATTCAATGGAAAATTCCTGGCTTTTTTGGTACCTCCTTTGACAGTCAAAGGAAAGACATAATCAACTTTCCTAACAGATATTGTACATATAAAACCAAATCTTCCATTCTCACTTTCACCAAAAAAGGAGGGAAAAAGTTGTCCACGAATGGGGGAACTTTGGAACTCAGCTTGTCTGGTTTGCCTACTTCCCTGTTCAAGCTTTCACTACTTTCGTTATCAGTATCAAAGACCATACACTCTGGAATCACTTTTGCTCCTTTCTATCCCTAGATTTTTCTGTGTGTGATTCTTTTAGCCCAGCCTTCGATTACTGGAGAAAAGTCTCTGAATTCCTATTTTCCTCACCGTGTTTTTATCTCCCTAGCTGCTCTCTACCTCAAGCTAACTTGCTAGGAAAGTCTGGGTTCTCCCATTTAGGATGCCAGGTCAGGTCTTTGATCTTTCTTTCTGAGAGACGTGGGCCATCTACTGTTGCCTTTTGGTATGACTTTTGAAACCAGGACATTCTGGTGGCAGAAATTAGGTAAATTTAGAAATTACAACTACAAGCAGTCGTACACATTTACAAATCAAACCTATTAGCAGAAGAATGTAAAAGCATCGAATTTTTTTTGCTGTTGTCTTCATTACTCAGTGACCGTTGTTTTCACCTGCATGGCTGGGTAGAGGGGGTAGAGAAGGCAGGTGAAGGATTTAGGAAGCATTTAAAAACCACCAAGGCTTAGGCCCCACGTAGGAACTTCTGATTTTTTTTTTTTTTTTTAAGGTAGGCTCTCTGCCCAGTGTGGGGCTTGAACTCACAAGCCTGAGATCAAGAGTCGCATGCCTTCTGCCTGAGCCAGCCAGGCACCCCAAGAAATTCTGATTTAATTGGTCTGGGATGGGCCCAAGCATCAGTATTTTTTTTTTTTTCAAAACTGCTCAGATGATTTGAATACGTCAGAGTTGAAAACTACTGCTAAAGAATGTTGCTGCTGCTTATTTCTTGATGCTGGGTTGTTTTTTGTTTGTTTCCAAGAGACAAAGGGGCTGCTTTGTCAGCCTTCTTATAAAGCAGAAGCTCCTTCGTGGAATCTGTTTCTAAAAGTTTCCCAGAAAGAAATTGTTGTGAATTGCCAGGCCAAATGATCAACTCCCACAAATGGCCAGAGCTTTCAAATGAGCATTTCCTTTTTAACATCTCGTATTTTTCAATGAAACATATACAGTGAATGAGATAGAATTTTGTTCCGAATTCTGTTCGACCTTTCACTGAATATGTCAATTTGAGTTGATTATTTCACTTCTCAACTTTAAAACAAGGAGAGGCATAGCAAGTAGCTCCACGAGGTTTTGGAGAATTAAATAATGCATGACTCAGCCCAGACAGCATGGAGTCCTCGTGCTTGGCACACATGAGGTTCTCAGAGAAAGTTGGAATTATTGAAAAAGGGAATTGTGCTGCAGTGAGTAAGCATCTTGGTCTCTAAGTGTCTTTTTAATTTTTACTTAAGTCTGGCTTTAGCCCCTAACGGGTTCTTTACAGAAAGTTATATTAAACTACATAAAGGCAACTTGACTTTTGGTGCATAGCTAAGCAGTTCAACTAAATTTAACAATGATTTTACTGCCAAAATATGCTCCTACTACTATGACTAGGTGAGGGCACAGTTCAGAGGGGCCACAGAGGAATAAACTGAAATCTACTTTTTTCCTCCTAGAATCCTTAGTAGGGTACCAATGACTGTGTGCTAGTGTGTTCCATAGGTCAAAAGATACTAGCTCATTTTTATCCTTCAACAACTGCTTTACAACAATCTTAAAATGGAATTTTAAAAGCAAAAAGAAATTTACCTATTGTTCTCTCCTTTTACCTAGGGTGGCTGTTTAAATTTCTTTTTGCCTTTTTCCAAGTCTATTTGCATGAACTTACTCATATCCCATCTTTCCTGATTGAAGGGTCTTTGTATCTGTTTTACATGTGATCTTTTCACCTTACCCTACAGAGCTTAGTAACCAGAAGTGTGGGCTCCAGTGTCAAAGTCCTTATTTTCCAAGTCCCCAGCATTAAGCTATATGAACTTCTCTGTTCCTCCTAGAGTTATGAGGGGTTAGTACATTGGTACTCCATACATTTGCTATTATTTAACAGTTGCTTGGTAAACTCTTTTAGCTTGCTACATGATTGAAATATTTCCATTATTTAAAAATCACATTATTTTGATTATTATCATAAAAATTATGCTCATATAATTTTTCATTGATGAAACATTAAATTTTGAGGACTGGAAACTACATAGACCCTTGAAAAGTTCCAGTTTCTCTTTTTCTCATTTCCAGCTTAAATGGATTTAAATTGAATATATCCAAGTGTATCGAGCAGGTATGTGTAGATAGAAAAGAATGAAACAATATGGTTATTTGATGAGGGCAGTATCAGGCAACCACACAAGATATTGTTATATATCTCAAGATTACACAAAATGATTTCCAAACCTCTGCCGGTTTATTATGTGGTTCTTCAAATAGGAAGAAGTCGCTGTAGACTGACACTCAAGTGAGTCTGAGCTAGTGAGGACTTCTTCGTCCCAGCCACCTCCAGGTATGGTGTTGATGAGAAGAGGGATAACCTTTAGTCCTAGTGCTCCACACTTTCTACCAGCAAGTGAAAAGTGACCAGCTGGTGACTGGGGGGCAAGTGGGGATGCTCATTAATTCAACAAATTGTCATAACACACCTGTTACTTGCCAGGCTCTACAATGTGAACCAAAGCAAATGGAGCCTAACCTCCTGAGGTTGTTTACCATCAAGGAAGGCAGACAGCTATCGATCAAGTGTTCACTAGAACAAGCCTAAAATTATACCCTAACCTATTTTAGGAGGAAAAGGTGCATGGCACAATGAGAAGCTAGACTTAAGGTACCTGCCCTGGCCAGGGAGGCCAGAGAAAGCTTGTCTAAAGAAGCCACAGTTGTGCTGAGAATAGATGGATGAGAGGACATTGACTAGATGAGAAGGAAGGAGAGCGCATCCTAAGCAGAAGGAACAGAAAATGCAGAGTTCTGTAGCAGGAAGATGTAGACTAAGTAAAGAGAATTGAAAGAAGACCAGGTGGCTGGGCCTATGACAGAATGGAATGAATTACTCTTACATGGATTAAGCCAGACCAGCTTCTAAGAGCTGTTTCCATGTCTCTCCCTAACTCCACATACAGTGATAGAAAGTTTGTAGCTTGAAATTGACTAATGTGGGTGTTTTTACACCATAAAAATTGGCCAACTCTTTTTATCCTCCCCAGAGATCTGGTTTACCAGCACACCATCACACTAAATCATATGGAGTGATACCCAGATTTAGACCAACCATTCCACATGGTACTTAATCTGAGAATATAAGCAGTGAAGACACATGTCTTGGGAGAGAGAAGGTTGTGACCTCCAGCGATTTTCACCCCTTATGCAGCAAAAGCAAACTAATTAGGCTTGAAAAATGTCCTCTGGCATTATAGTTTTACCCTTGTCTTTCCTTCTGTTGTCAAACAAAATGGCTCAACCTTCAATACCAAATACTATAGGAAGCCTAGGACTCTACCTGAGATTAATAAAGATTCCCAAGCTCAGTGCCTTCTTCCCCATAACCACCCCTCACCTTGAGCTCTTGCTGAATTCTCTCTTCGCTCCCTTCATCCTGCTAACTTTGTCCATTAGCTCCTGTCTATCTGCTTTACTCTCACAAGGCCATAGCAATGGCACCACAAGGCCATCACCCATCTTCTTTCATTCCCCAGAGCAGCACCAACACTAGGCATACAAAAAAAGACCACGGTGAACTTTAAGATAGATCTTCCTGCTCTAAAACTCCTGCTTTGGGTGGTCTACTCTCAGCTCCCAAAGCCCTGATATATCTCCCCTTTCTCCCGTTCTTATAATATTACTTGAGAAATCTTAGTTCACAGAGTAGGTTCAATGTGCTTCTTTGCATATCCAGAAAGCTCATCATATTGTTTGCTAAACCAAAGGGCGGTCAACCAGAGTGACCCGCAGCAGGAAGAATGGCTAACAATATGTTTGAAATGATCATTGCTCTTTACCTTAGGGAAGATAATGTTTTTAAACACAGTTGACTTCTCTACCAACCAAGGGTCTTGGGTTTCTATTCTTCATTGTATAGAAATTATTTTCCTCCACAGTCATGAGTTTATTATAGCTGGAGAACTAGAAACACTGTCTCTTCTCTAAATTTTAGTAGTTCCAGGTCATTTCAGACCACCATAAACAATCTTGCAGTGTTATTGAGATTTTATTTTATTTTGCTTTGTTTTAGTTCAGACTTCCAGCATAATTAGAATGAAATATTCTGCATGCCCTCCTCCTCCCTTGGTCTGGAACCCTGGATGCTGGCGTGTTGCTGCAAGTTTTCATTGCTGTCTCAGCCAGCTTCTATGCTATTAGCAGAATGACTTTCTGGGCACACAGGGAAGATGTAACCCCAGGGTCTGTCTCCTCCATCTCTTCATCTTTTTACTCACCTGACGCAGACTTTAAAGAAAAAATTCTGTGTGACATTTCAGCCAGAGAAGAGAGAAGCTGTTGTAAAACAGGATGAAGAAGGCATTGCTATTCAGAAAATACCTGGCCAGGTAAAATTTGGTGGAATTTGCCCTGAGTTCCTTTAGGCTTTCCTTTCCAGTCTTTTCCCTATGTCCATAGAATCTGTTCAATTCATTCACGCTAAAGGATAAACAACTGATAAGACTTTGTATATTATGGCTTTTAAAGCTATTAACATTTCATCATGTGGTTAGGAAAGGAAACACAGTTATTGGACAGATAAAATTATTTTGCAAAAAGTATTCCTTTGTGGCACTTTCAAAATTATTCCCCTCAGTTTAAAGATTATTCCTTGAGACCAGATATGAGCAGCTATGGAAGGCTTATTTATTTATTTATTTGTTTATTTATTTATTTATGGATGGAGATGTCTCTCTGTATACTTAATTAGGATTATAACTAGGGGCGCCTGGGTGGCTCAGTTGGTTAAGCAACTGCCTTCGGCTCAGGTCATGATCCCGGAGACCTGGGATCGAGCCCCACATCGGGCTCCCTGCTCAGTGGGAAGCCTGCTTCTCCCTCTCTCACTCCCTCTGCTTGTGTTCCCTCTCTGTCAAATAAATAAAATCTTTAAAAAAAAAAGGATTATAATTAATTCAGCACTGATATATAAGGTCAGTCCCCCTGCCTTTTTAGGTCTAGATTGAACAGGTCCCTCTTTCTTAAGGCAAAAACTCAGGTTGGTAGAGTTGATAGTTTCCATTCAATCTCTTATAAATGTGGATTGTCCATATTCCAAGAGTTCATCTTAAGAAATGGACAGATCTAGAAAAAGAAGAATGCTTATAGCCTATGTCAGTCTTGCCCCAAGGATAAGGGCTCCTAGTACTTTTAACTCTTGTCTTTCAACGGATCTAATCCAAACAAGAAATATTATAAATACCATCTTTTAATTGGCTGGTATTCCTCATGCTTACATTTTGAGGCTTTGGTAGAATATTGAGGCAAAGTCAGATGAACATCTGAGGTCATGACTGGGTTGGTAGATCTACTAATTCCAGAAATGAGGACTAGAGATCTGTGCAGATGGAAATGAAGGCCAATTAGACATGATTAACATTTAGATTCAAAAATAAGATAGCACAGTATTTTACTCTGAGACTTTGCCAGTAGAGTTTAATAAATTAAAATGAAATGCAGTCAAGTTGAGACATCAGAAAATGAGTTTAGGCAATATTATGCAAACATTAAGACCCGGTTAATGGATTGTAACATTTTGGGAGGACGGAGTCCCTAAAATCAACCAGTGTATTCTTTTGTGGTTTTATGGCCTTCTCCCCTTGCTGAAGGAAAGGATGTGCATAACAAGTGGGAGGAAAAGACAATATTTTTGGTTCAGGCAAATATTAAAACTTGAGTTTAATATAAAGTTTTAAAGTTGCCCAAAGCTCCTAAAGTTACTGATATTTACAAGTACCTATTCCCCGTTATTTATTTATTTTTAAGAGATTTTTTTAAAAAGTTTTTATTTGTTTATTCGAGAGAGAGTGAGAGAGAGCACAAGAAGGGAAGGGCCAGAGGAAGAAGGAGATTCCCCGCTGACCAGGGAGCCCAATGCGGGACTTGATCCCAGGACTCTGGGATCATGACCCAAGCTGAAGGTAGACACTTAACCAACTGAGTCCACCCAGGCACTCCTGTTCCCCCTTTATTTTTTCATAAGGTCTCCAGCCACGAGATCTGCTTGTAATGGCACTACTTAGCAGCTAAGAGTGGAGAATGAAAGAGTTAAATAAAAAAATTATATTTTGTGGTTGTAGCAAGTAGGTAGTTAGAAAAACAGACCTAAGGATCCTAATTTCTGGATTATTTTTTTAAGCATCACCTTTGCTCTTCCTAAGACTTTATTTCCATAAAGCTTCAGGCTGTTATAGTGCAAATTGCACCTTGCTTAAGGGCAGCAAGATTTGCTTAATGACTCTCTGCAAATCATTTTAGAATATTAAGGGAGGAATGTCATTAGAGTGTAGAGCAGTAAATGCTCTCTGTGCAGGGGAAAGCTTCCCAGCTCATGACTACAGGCTTTGATCTCATCAGTCCTCATAATGAATTTCTGCCTTGAGTTTTATAGAGACTTTCTTCTAAGGAGAATAAAACTCAGTGCAGACATTATCTAATTCTTCCTCATAACATTAATATAAGTTTGGGTGGGGCAGGTGTAATTACCAACCCATTCTACAGATGGGGAAAGAAAATAGAAAGTTACATGACTCCCTCAAGGTCAAAGAGAAGCTGAATAAGAGCCAGAAGGATTCTATTTGGGGTTTCCCAACTGTCCACCTAAGAGCTTTCACTTGCTGACTCTGGGATCTTCAAGCAGCCGTGGGAACACCAGCAGGTCATGCCAGGTGGTCAAAGGGATACAGGATTCTAAGCCAGAGGGCCTGAGTTTGCCCCTTTTCTGCACTTACTGCGGTCCTTCTGAATTAATTCTTCTTCTTTAAAACAGGGCTATTGGAAGTATGTGCCCCACAGTCTGCTGGATTGGATGAAACACGTTTTCAAGTTATGGCATATGATGAAATAGCCCAAACACGTTCACATCCCAGAGGGTAAACCATGAGAGTAAATTTTATGAGCACAAATACGAAAGTTGATAAATAAATCTACTCTATTATCTTGAATCATTAGAAAATGTGCAATCGCAATTATCCATCATTACATTTACTGTAGATTTTCAACAATTTTAATGCAGTGAAGGTGTGCTTAAACGCTTATGTCTTTGATTCTTTCTTTCACTTCTTTCACTCAGAGCGTCTTATCTGCGCTTGTAACAAAATAAGATCTACTAGCTACCACATGGGGCTGTGCTTTCTTCCTTCCCAAGCTTTTCTCTTCCCCCTTTTGTGTCCCCTGCAGCTCACTGGAGTGCCTGTGAGAAGCCATCCCCATCGGGCTCAGTGGATGTGCCTTGGATAGGGCCGCTGTTGTAGCAGGAATGCTCGGTACTGGGTTCCTCACCCAGCCGGAGGAGCGCTGTGTCCGCGGGCATATCCAAGCTGTATCCTGAACAGGAATGGGGGGCTCAGTCCACCTTGGCTGGGTTTACACCTTTCCCGATGGCTCTTCCCCCTGTGTCCTGATGTCACAGCATTTTTGGGATAACAGCTTGAAGGCCAATATAGTGCTTGGGGTCAGGATCAGGGGAGATAATTGAAGGACCGTTACGGTGTTGAACTTAGAACCACTTCTCCTCTGACCACTAAACCTTTTAATGAAACAAAACAAACCTGGATCATAACCATGATTCTTGTCTGAACCTTTATTTTCTTTTTCTTAAGGAAGGGTTTTATCCCGGGAGGCACCTCAGACTTTCACGTAAACATCGGTGGTGGGCAAACAATCTAGAATAACAGACATGCTTGAAGACCAGGTTGAATACAAACATCCTTCTCTATTTTCCCATAGAGATATAAGTATAGAGTGAAAAAAAATAAGTCAAAGTTAAATATAAATGTAATTTTAAGTTTAGCTTTTTACTCAATATTTTCTTAAAACGTAGAAACACCTGGGCTTAATTGATTTTATTTAGTGTAGGAGTGGTTTTCCAGTTTATAGTAGCTATCCTTTCCCCTTCAAACAAAGGAGAATGAAAATCAAAAAGAGTCACTGACCACACACCCTTAAAGTTTCAGAGATTATAGTATCTCTTAGGCCAACTAAGGTCTCATTCACAGTTAGG
Source organism: Spilogale gracilis (assembly GCA_004023965.1). NCBI lineage: Eukaryota > Metazoa > Chordata > Mammalia > Carnivora > Mephitidae > Spilogale > Spilogale gracilis. The sequence continues at coordinate 46,168 of PITA01004119.1, read as the reverse complement.
AAGTTTACATTCTATTGATGTATATAGTCATCTTTTTGTGACAGGGAGAAATTACCCAAAATATTTTTTCTCTCTTCCTTCTCATCCACTCCATCTGTTCTCTATCCAATCTCACATCCAGAGATATGAAATTTACAGATTCTAAAACGAGATTCATTGACAATTTGTTGTTGTTTTTACAAAATGAAAAACTTTTCTCCGGGGATAAAAAGAGGCTACTGGCAGCATTTAAAACTGAATTATTCAGTGTGTGCCAGGTACACGGCATCTAAAAGAGTGCTTTCACTTTTCTATTTAGCTTGACATAGCTAGGAAATTACTTACGCTATAGGCATTATCATTTTTTTTTTGTTTCATTAGATATATCTGAGACTTTGCCCAGAGCAGAACTTTCATGGAGATTGAACACACAGCACTGCTCTCGCCCTGTAAGCAGAAACTTGGCTCAAATATGAGTTCCAGAAGAACCTCCGTGTCCAAACAAGAGGTATGAAGAGCTAGAGAGAGACCTTGTGGTAAATCTAGACAGCACTTTTCAACATATGCTTATTTGAGTATTAAGGTTTATTATGGTGGGTTTTGCGTCATTTTGTTTCCGGATACTGAAAGTGCTAGAGCAAAAGCATAGAGTTTTGTCCTCCTTTGTTTTTCAGGGGAATAAATTCTGCACGTTTTCAACTAAATCAATGCTTGTGAAATTTCCAGTCCATTCTCCTTGGGCTAAGAATGTTAGACCAAAAATTAGAAAATCCCATTCGGTATTGAAATTTGGAGATTTTCTTGAACATGAGAACTGTGTGCGTGTGCCCTTGGGTGTGCATGCACCCGCTATTACCTGAGGAAATGGTAACACTGACTAATTCCTATATTAAAGATAGTAGCTAAAGGCACTGAAGGTCATTTATTTTATTTTTTGTGCTATAGACTTTTGACTAGCAAACCTTTATAACATGCATGTAGGACCCCAATGATAGAAATTTTCCTGCTTAACTCATTTTGAATGATCAAGAAGCACTTTCCCCCTAACGGTTATTAATACTGGAGAGGGGTTTATCTCTGTGGTGCATTCAAGGCTCCTATCAGCTCCATGGCATATGAAATATAAATAAATACATGACAAAGAACTTCCAGAATGACTGGAGGCTGCAGGAATCCTAAGAAAGTACCCCCAGTGTGGCGTCTGTAGTGAATAACAGATGGAAGCTTGAGGAGGGGGGGTTATGGAAAGGGCAGCTGCCTTCTTTCAATGTATCCCGTGCAAAAGCAGTTAAATCAAGTCCCAGCCTGACCCACTGGGAAAGTACGATTTAGCAGCCTCCCAATTATCACTGGTGTTCAGTTGTAAAAGAAAGAAGGGTTTTTTTTGTTGTTGTTGCTATGTTTTGTTTTGATTTTAAGAAGTGCCTCAGCAAGTTTAGGAAGAGGAAGTTCAATGGATGCCAAGTTATCATTGATTCTTGTGGGTATTCCCTTTTGCTCTCCTCTGCAGCTGGGAATTCCCCTGTCTCTCTCCATGCTGGCCGCCACCCCCAGCTGCTGGGGGGTGGGAAGCAGCTTGCAGAGACCTTCCTAGATCTGCCTCATTTTACAAAATCCACGCCTAAACAGAAAAGTTTTGTATTTGAAGACAGTGCAATTCAGGGGGAGTTTTACTCTTCAAAGAACCTTCCTTTTTCCCAACCCAGAAGATAATTCTCCTTAGGCACATCAGAACACCTTTCCACCCCATAACCTCAAAGCTAGCATATATCAGGACATATAGTTCTATCATTTTAAATTAAGAATTGATAGTTCCATAAACTGTAATTGGTTTTTTAATTTTAAACTATTCATCATTATCATTTGTTAGACTAGAAGAAAAATATGAAAATTGTAAAGTATGCTTATAATCCTTTTTCTGTTTCCTCATTTACCAAACATTACTGAATATTTGTTGAATACTGATATTTTCTGTCACTTGCCATCCTATTTTTTATTTAACTCTAAGATTAAAACAAAATCACCAGTGAGAAAATAGTGGTTTGTTTGTTTTTTTCATTTTCAAAGGTAGGGATAATTAAAGGTAACCCTAATTCTGAATAATATAATTTAATATTATTTAATGCCCTTAGGTTGGCAGTAGGAGAGCATGATGTTGGGCATATATTGTAACTTTTTATGTTAGTCTTTGCACGAGGCATTCAAATGGATGTTTTAGGTAAGGTTATACACCAAAGTTATTTAAAGAGAGTCTTGATTCTACTCTGGAATTAAGTATGGCCCTGATGTTTTGTTCATCATGATATTTTCTGCGTTAATTTATGTTTTTAAAATTATTCCATTAAAATATGATTTCTCTAGATTACTGGGTATTTAGAACCTCCTTAAATTTTGTGCCTTGGGCAAGTTCCTCACTTGCCTTATCCTAGTCCTGGTCCCACTCTTCTGTTTTTGCTCTGCTTCCCCTGCTCAAACAGTGCTGAGTGGTTAATACTGTTTCTGATGAAGACGAGCTGAGTGTGCAGGTTGACCTCTTCCAATACAGTGAGTCTAGCCATGTGGGCCACGAGACCCTAATAATGTGCTTCATGACCTCTCCTAGGAGTGGAGAGAGAGGGGCACTACTCCCTGAGAATAGGTTCATTCAATACATATGAGCATTTGCAAGCTTATCTTGAATCTGCCCCATGAACATGCCTAGCATCTCCAGGACTGTCCAACATAGAGGCTGAGGAGCCAGGTCGCCTGGTTCCCAGGCAAGCTCGCTCACTCACCAGCTGCACATCTCTGTTACGTAAGTCTGTACTCAATTTCTTTATCTATATCATAAGTATATTAATAGTGCCTGCCTCATGACATATCCAGGAGGATTAAATTAATTAATACATGCATCTTAGAGTAAGTTCTCCAGAAGACTGCCTGAGGCAAAAGCTTATGTGTTATCTCTTCTGGAGGGCGATCCCAGGAAACAGGAGTGAGAGGGAAAGGAATATAGTAAGGCAGGAAACAAGAATAAATGCAAAAGGCGAGTCCTACTGGTCTGGCCACAATTGGGTGGTTGTCTGGTATCACAAGGCCTTCCTTGCCAAGGGGGTTGCATAAAAACATCTATAAACAGGCTCTCAGAGAGGAGGATCAGCAACCAACACTGTATCTGCTGACCACCTCCTATCTCTGGCCTTTCATTGGTCAAAGTAGACCCATGGGGCTGTAACTCTACCACGTGTATCAATTATATTAGCTTGTCCTCCAGGTAACTGTTAGAAAAGCATGAATCTCCGTGGTTCCTGTCCTGTCAGTGTGCAGGCCTAGTGGTCTCTTCATGTCAGTCAGAGCCTACAGTGGAGGCGCCCCATCTTTACAGACCGCTGTGGCTATGACTTCACAATCACAAGGACTGTATGAGTCATATTAGTGGACTCTGGATTCTTCCCAGTATCCCTAGCCCTGGAAACTAGCTCCTGCTCCCTCACCAAGGTAATCTTTTGTACATTTGAAGCAAGCACATCTTCTTTGACTGGTCCCTCTGACTGGTAAGCTGTTCTTTGTCATCTTCACATATCAGGGTTCTTTTGTTCATTTGGAGCGTGGCTCGAATGTTACTTCCTCAGAAAGGTCTTCTCATGACCAGCGTGGCTTTCCTCATTCTCAGATAAAGAGATGCATCGATATCCTTCTTCTCTTAACTTGCATCCCTATTTTTAAAAAGATGAAGGGCATTTTATGTTACAAAAGGAGAGGGCACGAATTGGCCCTCGGCTTGCTCTCACACCCTGCAGCCTGGCAGTTCACACGGCCAAACCACAAATGGAACTAGTGTCTCATTATTGGCTTTCCATCACATTGGGCCTATGACGATTCAGCCCCCCTTCCCTATCAAAATCAAATTGTTCAGGAAGTGAAAAGATGTCATTTCTCTTCCTGCTTCTTTTTTCATTCTATTTAGAACAATTACTTTTGACTTAAAACTTCTGGCTTGTAGTCAATTTAAGGCTGACAACTGAAATTTGGGGAGAAAATCCATGAAATAGAAGTATAAAATGTATTTTTACCTTTTTCTTTCATCTTTCTGTTCCCCACACCCCATGGAACATGTCTCTTGCAAATTCCCAGCTATCACATCCTCCATCCTTTATTCCAAGTACTTGTATCACTCACAGTGTCTTATCATCTTTGGTCAACACATGCTAAGTTACTCATAAGGCTCAAGCATTCATCTTTTTGGGGTGCCTGGCTGGCTCAGTCGGTAGAACATGTGACTGTTGATCTCAAGGTTGTGAGTTTGAGCCCCACATTGGGTGTAGAGATTACTTTAAAAAAAAATTCATCTTGTAGCAAAAGTAGTGCAGGAGAAAATAAAATATTCTAATATCTCCCCTGTGATCACAGTTTAATTTAATTTGGGGTCCTTCAAGGAAAAAAAATTAATTGACCAGTTGTCCCTGTATCAAAATTAACAGAAGTCTTTACAGTCTCTCCTTTTTTTATCCATCCTACTACCAAGTAACTTCTTTTTAAAGGATAATGATCAGAACCGACATCTTTATTTAACAAATCCAGAAACAAACACTCTCATTAGCAATTGAGTCCCTCAGCTTGCACGCAGCACAGCCGTTGGCCTATTGAACACTCATTTCTATGACATCTTGACCGTGGTCACCAAGGGTCCTGTTGGAACATATCCGTAATAGGAATGTACAACAAGGGAAGTCTTTCTATTTTAGAGAAGCTTTAATCCTTAGACAGAGCTTTTTTTTTTTTAATATTGAGCTGGATCTATCTCTTGTGACATTGACCCACTGATTCTTGTTCAGCCTGGAAAGCAGTGCTTCATGATGTGTGCCCCTAGGACCACCTGTGTCATTGTCACCTCTGGTTCTTGTAGAAATGCAGGTTCCTCAACTCTCTCCCACAGAGGGCCATTTGAATGGCCATTGGTGGCTCTGGAGCCCAGATCCCTGCTTTCCTAAGCTCCCCTTGCATGCTTATGTTTGAAGACCACTGTCCTGAAGCCAAAGAGAATAACAAGGTCAATCTCTCTCACACACCTAACCCTTCAGAGAGCTGGAGACAAGATATTATTTTTTGTCTCTCTATATCATCTCATCTCTGGACCAGGTGTCCCAGTTTTTTCAATTGTGTCTCATATGAAATGGTTCCAAGTCTCATTCTCTTTGAACTGTGTTTCATTTCATTAGAGTTTGTCCTAAAATATGATGCCCAGAACTGAATATCAGAACTGAATATAATGTTCTATCTGTGCTCTGAGAGGGGCAGGAGGTGTGGCAAAAGGAAGGCACCAATTCCTTCGCACAGGCACTGTACTCGTTATGAGAAACCATTACGGGTGGCGCCTGGGTGGCTCAGTTGATTAAGCAACTGCCTTCTGCTCAGGTCATGATCCCGGAGACCCCGGATTGAGCCCCACATCAGGCTCCCTGTTCAGCGGGAAACCTGCTTCTCCCTCTGTCACTCCCCCTGCTTGTGTTCCATCTCTCGCTGTGTTTCTCTCTGTCAAATAAAAAAAAAAATCTTTATGAGAAACCATTACGTAAACACGTTCATTTCATTCGAGAACTTCAGTTATCCATTGAAAATTCGATCTAGAAAGAAACAGCTTAAACATAGCTGCACAGTTTTAGGGAAGAATATTCATGTATTAGCTTGAATGTATGGTAAAATATCATGACTTTGGATGGGCAATTGGGAATTTTTGGTGGTTGGCATGGGGTAAAGATAAAGATGGCCTTTAGTCTATGTATGCTAAATGGATTCAGTAAATAAAACGTGGTCTAAGAGATTGCGAGAATATAATGAACCTACTTGAGAGAACACATTTTTCAAGTACCCGTTTCTCCCACTATCCAAAAGTAGATCATTCCTATGAAAACTTTCTTAAGCCAAAATCGTGTAAAATGAAAAAGCAGTTACCATTAATTGACATGGAATATTTTTAAACACACCCAAACCCAGAAAATAACCTCTCATAGGTTTTTCTGATACCTTAGGACACATCTCATTAACTGAAGTACAAAATAAATCAAGATAAAGCACAGATGCTCACAAACTCAGAATGCTGAGTGTAGCTCACAGGGAAGGAGCTTGATGGGCCCCTCTTGCTGATGGGGGCGTGCATGGCCACTGTAAGGGCCCACTGCAAAGCAAATGCTAAATGCCATTTTTATTTTTTGCCTTTTTTCATAAAAGCAAAAATCCTTCTTGGATATCTTTTGGTTTGTGAAAGTAGGTACTGATGTAGGCTTTCCATAAAAGCAAAGCAGCATAACATGAACTTGCAAAAAGCAGGGGATACTGGTATGTAGCCTAATATCATCTGTTCATGTACTTTCCAGTTATATATAACATATTAATAATTTCTGTTGTTTATGAAATTAAGCCTGTAAAAAAATCTACTTACCAGTACACTTTTTGGCTTAATAAGACATCATTATGTAGATATGAAATAATAAAATTGCGTTTGTTTAAAGACTATAATTCAGGGGCATGTGGGTGGCTCAGTTGGTTGGGCGACTGCCTTTGGCTCAGGTCATGACTCCGGAGACCTGGGGATCGAGCCTCGCATCGGGCTGCCTGCTTGGTGGGAAGTCTGCTTCTCCCTCTCTCAGTCCCCTTGCTTGTGTTCCCTCTCTCACTGTATTTCTCTCTGTCAAATAAATAAATAAATAATCTTAAAAAGAAAAGACTATAATTCAAAGTTTTCATTAGTTTAGACTACTCTTATTCCCAGCTTGTCTGAGTTGAATAATAGTTGACTACATGCAACACTTGGTAGACCAGTTGATAACTTTCTTGACATACATGCAACACTTGACCTAATTTAAGGTGATGACATCTTTGTCCTTCATATTGTAACCTGGTGGTCATGATTATCTGTGTGAACAGGTAATTATGAAAATAAGACAAATGCAAGACAATTTATACATCTTTCCCCTAAAGTCATTTAATATTTAATAACAGTAGACCCAGTTTTTCTGCTCCTTTTCTTAGAGTCTTAGAGTCTTTCCTGTGGGTCCTCATCACCCCTCCTCCTTCATTTAAGGCTGGTGCTGGGTCCTTTGCCTTCACTGTCTAGCTCTCTTGCTCTTCTGGAGAATTCCTTCACTTTCATGGTTTTATCTCCATTTCTCCTCTGCCAGTGACTTCCTGATCTATAGTTCTAGCTCTGTCCTCTGGGCCAAATGCTGTCATTTAATTTCAGAAACAAAGTAAATTTCTTTTTTTTTAAAGGTTTTATTTATTGACAGAGAGAAACATAGCTAGAGAGGGAACATAAGCAGAGGGACTGAAAGAGGGAGAAGCAGGCCTCCCGCCGAGCAGGAAACCTGATGTGGGACTTGATCCTGGGCCTCCAGGATCATGATCTGAGCCAAAAGCAGTTGCTTAACCAACTGAGCCACCTAGGTGCCCACAAAGTAAATTTTTTATCAAAATGCTCTTCTGTGGTCCTTTCATGACAGCAACCTTATTTTAGCCTCATAAAACCTTCTAAAGTAGGTTCTGTTACTCCTGTTCAAACATGGGACAACTAAAGTATATAGAAAGTTATCCTCATTATTACTTTAACCTCAGCATTAGTTTGTGAGGATAGTTTGGTTACTATCTGTCACCATGGTGTCTCTAGGATATTTAGAGACCATCTGCTTTGGCACAATGATTGTCTATACTTGACCTGATATAGATTAAGCACTAAATAAATCCTTGAGAATGACTGAATGATTGGTCAGATATTCATTTTAGGTAGATGCTAGGTAACAATTTGTCTGATTTGAGGATCTCAAGAGCATCAGAGAGACAAGGTAGCAATTATAGCAATTAGAGTAGGCCAGATAAAAGATAATGTAGTTTGGTGGTGGTTGTGGTCCTGGGGGAGAGAGAGGATGGAAAGCCATGCTCCAGGTTTACAGGAAAGATAGTGCTTTATTCAGAGTGGAAAGTACTTTGCAAAGATCTTTAGACTCTCACAGTCACAGGATTTGGAAATTGACTGGACTCCCAATTTTCTGGCTGGGTAAGCAGATACATGATATTGCCACCAACATGAAAAAAAAATCTTCAGGTCTTTGAGCATACTACTACCAGATTATTCTTCCTCAGCTACCTTTCTCATCACGTATTTCTCCTGATCAAGAAACTATAATGACCTTCTATTGCCTCTCAGAGCAGATAGTGATTTTTATTTTGGTACTCAAATAACTTATTTTGGTATTCAAAAATTTCATACTTTGTCCTCTCTGGATCCCAGTGGGATTATAAAGCCCTGAAGGGCTGGGAGAATATCGTAGTTTTTGTTGTTGTTATTGCTGTTACAGTCCAGTAGCTAGCATAATGTTGGGTGAGTAGTATGTGTCTAATACTAATTTGTTTAAAGAATATGAAAACAATCATATAGTGATGCCTTTGAAATTCATGATTATGAGTATGGAGTGATTTACAAATAAAATAGTATAACTTTCTCTACTTGAATCTATGTTACATTTCATAATAATTGCAAACACTTATACAGAATATTTTATACAATAGATATTAGTTATAATTAATTAATTGACAGATATTAATTATAAGCACTTTACTTCTATTGACTCATTTAATCCTCACAATAACCCTATAAGGAAAATCCTATGACACAGATCCTGTTGTTATACATGAGGACAGTTAAGGACCTTTTTAAAAGTTGCACAACTAGTTTGAATTTGAACCCAGGCAAGTCTGGTTTAAATGTATACTTAACTATCACACTGCCCACAGCATCTTAGAGATAACTCAGGATCCATTTATTATTATAGTTATAAGTTAAGTAGTTATCCTGTTTATCAAAAATGAATATATGATTATTCAATTTAAAAAAGATAATCAAAATCTGTCATAACGTTGGGCAAATATATGTCTTTCCATTTCTTCCATCATTTGATATGCTCATGTTTAACATCATTAAAATAAGAAATTTAAGTAGTTTTTTTATTCATTTCATTCTTACAATAAGTCATGTAGTGACTGGGTAATCATTACTGTTCTCCATTTTTGGGAGGAAGGTGACACAGCCTTCCTCCTAAAAGGGGCTGGATGGGTAGAGGTCAGATCTCTCATTTCAAGTCCACAGCACTGGCGATCGGATATATCACCCAAACTCTTTGAACAAGAGCACACCATACCTTTATACCACCTTGCTGAATTGCCAATGGTTATTATTGTTATTAATTGTTGTGATTTGGGGCCCTAAATTTGGATAATTAATTTACTAGGAAATTAGTCTGGGCTCATCAATTCACCAAAATGGTGGAGAATAACAATAAGCATCCATCACTTAGATTTGTTCTCAGGATTAACTATTAATTTGCTTAGAATAGCTCTTGGCAATATGTGGTAAATGTAAACTGTTAATGTTGTTTTCATTATTAGTAGTATGAATACTAATGGCCTAGAATGATGATCTTCTTGTTGATAGTAGCTTCGCATGATAGAGGCACCCAGAGCTGTTTAATGGAAGGAGAGCTATGTACCCAGCTATTCCTGAGATCTCCTTTGAGATCTCCAATCCATTATTTTCTCTTGCCTCCTTGCTGAGTCCATTTATATTTTTATCTATTTATTTGAGAGAGAGAAAGAGAGAATGAGAACAAACTGGGGAAAGGGGGCAGAGGGAGAGGGAGAAGTAGGCTTCCTGCTCAGCAGGGACTTGGGGCTCGATCCCAGGGCCTTGAGATCATGACCTGAGCTGAAGGCAGATGCTTAACAGACTGAGCCACCCAGTCACCACTGAGTCCATTTATATTATCCAAGGCCACGGTAAGGGCTGATAATGTTCCTGATCTAACTCTCTGTTATATAAAAGTAGAATTTTCTCCCGAAATGTATGTTCCGGGGACATCTGGAAGCCAAGTACTCAAATCTAGAACAAATAAGGAACTAGTTAAAGTATAAAGAGCATCTAATGCTCCTGACTACCAGTTAATATTTATTAGAGAAGACAAAAATGTTAGTCATCTTTATCAAGTGTACCCTGCAGGATGGATGTCCCTGTGTTTAACCTTATTATTGTGGTGATGTTCTCAACTACTTTTCCATTTGTTATGATACTTGACATTAACAGTATTTAACAAACCAAGAAATAAAATATTCAAAACAAAGAAATCCACAAGAAAAGGATTTTGACTCATGAAAAGGGTACCCTTAACTTTCCTTGCTGGGTAAAATGAATCATAACTGGGTAATGATCTCAGGACAAATGTTCAAACAAAATATAATATTTTCGTTTTTCTTTCTCTTTGAATTTCACTCTTACGGATTTGTGGTTATAATGAAACATCCCTCATATTTATTTCAGAGCTATCTTCTGAGAGTGGAGCCATTTATGTGCCAAATCTACAAACCTCAAAGATGCCTGGCTAGGTACACTGGGAAACTGGTGTCAATAAGTGAACCAATGGACTGTTGTTTCTGTAGGACCAGTGGAGAAATAGTCAAGAATCCTCCTAATCTTTGGGAACTTCCTTCCTTCTCACCTTCTTGCCCTTGTCTCCTTCTCCCATTTTTACCTTCCTTTGTCTCTTTGTTTTTTTCTTTCATATTGTCATCTTCCTTTACGTGCTCTTTAATTTTCTTGTTCTTATCTCTTCCTTCCTCCCTTCCCTTCACTTTTCCACCTGGACTTCCCCCCTCTATTTTTTACTTCCATCTAGGCAATTACCTGGCAGTTTGTAAATTGAAAATGCAAACTGCCATATGGAATTCTTAAATCACTATATTGTACATCTGAAACTAATACAACATTGTATGTTAACTAACTGGAATTACAATAGAAACTTAAAAGCAAAACCAAAACCAAAACAGAATGCAAACTGCTGTTTATAAGACTAAGAGACTAAGACTAAATCATTTATTCAGATAATCTTTCTGTTCTTGCTTGCTTACCTTATTTCTAGAAGGATTCAGTTCCAGCATAGTTTAGCTCTTGATTTACTATAGCATTTGCTATCCTGCTCCTAGCCCTACCCATTTCTCATTTGCATCTGAATGTGATCTCTCTCTTTTTTTACTTTTGGATCTCTGTTTTTTGCAGATTACTGGGCTCTGGTCTGTATCACCTTCAGTATCATGCTTCTATCTAGCTGTCCTGTGGTGAGCGCTACTGTAGGCCGGCCCAACCCACTTTAAGATGGGCACAATCATCTCTCCAGCTTACTCCTTCCCTGATATTTGCTTGGTCAGCCTCATTTTCTAGGCTGAATGGTTCAGCTATTAATTTATTATGCTTTTCACTCATTCAACAAATATTTTTAATATACATAATAAGAAAGTTGAGCACAACAGACCTTTCCTTTTTTCACATATGACATTTTTTTCTTGAGGCAAGCTTTTGACTGTAAATTCTACTGAACCTAAGAAAGCAAATATTATTAAACATTTCATCTAGCTTCCTTCAAACAATAATAGATAATTAATTTTTACACAAAATTAAATACAACAGACATTTTAAATTAAAGAATAATTCACGCAGCACCAAACACTAACTCTTCTTGTTTCATTGGCTCCAAATGTGATGTCTTTAAAAATCAAACAAAGAAAACTGAGTGACTGACAGAATTCTTCATTTTTGATTCAGACATTTTTGCTCTTGCTTAGAGGTTGAGCCTTAGATAGATACAATAAGAATGCAGTAATTAGTACATTTCCCCCAATTATTATTTGGTTGCTGCATGTGTTTACCAAAATGGGGGGGAAAATGACATGAAAGATACTGAGAAGTCTATAAGGAATCTGACTTATCTTTAAAGTACATATATCTGTGGAAAAATTAATTTTCAAAACCTGTGTGTGTCGAAGTGAATAGAGATTAAGATCTTTAGTTAGAGTAGCTTTTCAAAGAAACAGACAAACAAAAGCAGAACCAGACCCATAAATACAGAGAGTACATCAGGGGTTGTCAGAAAGGTGAGGGCTGGGGGGATAGGCAAAATGGCTGAAGGAGAGTGGGAGATAACAGGTTTCTAGTTAGGGAATGAATGAATCGGAAATAAAAGGCATAGAATAGGAAATACAGTCGATATTTATGGTGACAAATGGCAGTTACACTTGTGGTACATGTAACGGGATGTATTATACCCTTGAAACTAACGTAACATTGTATGTCAACTATAGGTCAGTATAAACAAACAAACAAACAAACAAGTAAATAAATAAATAAGAGTTTTCATCTGACATACAGTCAAAAATGATGCCCAACATTTTTTTTGAGACTTATTTTTTTTTTTTTTAGAGAGAGAGTGAGTGAGAAAGAGTGTGAGCATGGAGACTGAAGGGCAGAGAGAGAGGGATAGAGAGAATCTCAAGCTCATGCTGAGCTCCATCCCAGGACCCTGAGATCATGACCTTGGTTGAAATCAAGAGTTGGAGACTTAACCAACTGAGCCACCCAGGTGCCTCGATGCTCAACATTCTTATGTGTCTTTGTGACTTTAACCCTAAAGAATTGAGTCAAATCCTTTTAATTTTAATATCTGTATGTTAATAATAGCAATAATGTCACTAAATGTTTATAATTATAAGCACTGTTAAGTTTTAATTTGGTTTTTGTTTCTACTAATATATATCAATGAATGTTTTTATTTGCAAAGCAATACACAGACAAGAGTTGTGGATATATTCTTTTTGGTAACATTAACCTTAGCTAGACAAGCGCTCTAAATCAAGGAGATAGCATGAGATCATCTTGGCTCTGGCAAAATGAGCATTTTGGAAGATGCATCCCAAAAGAGAGCATAAGAGACTTCTTTGAGTCTGGTGTTTGTGCCTCCATGCAAAGACACCAACCACACTGCTTTAGAACACCAACAGAAGAATTACACTTCATGAGAAAAGGTAAAAGTAAGCAGTTTTCTAACTTCCCACTAAACCACCCTCATTTAAGCCTAAGATGTAAGGTGTAGTAATTTTTCCTAAGGAACTATTAGGGGTAAAGAATTAACATGAACTGAGTCTCTATAATGTGCTTTATTTCATTTTGCCCCTTAACATTTTTAGATAGGTGTATGTATCCCCATTTCAGAGACAAGGAAACAACTCCAAGAGGGTCACTCACCATGGAAAATATGCTAACACCGCGATCTGTTTGATTTCAAAATCCATGCTTTTTTCTACTCTACCTATTTTGTTTGTTTGTTTTTTTCCCCTTCTGTTTGTGTTAGGTGTATGGAATAAAGCTATTCTGTCACCCACAGTTGCTGCAGAGTGTTGCTTAATGTCAGCCCCTGAAAACAGTCACACAAACTCCCCTCTTGAGGGGTTCCCAAAATGCCAGCTCTCAGAATAATAAGCATCAGACTGGAACAATAAGCATACACCAAGCCTGGCATAGGCTCAGGAATGGTGGAAGGGGCTAGCGGAGGCCCATTTACAACATTGTTGTAAAGGAGCGGGAGCCGAAAACCAGTCCACAACTCGCGTCAAGGAGCTTGGGGAAAAAGGAGATGGAGGAAGGATGAGCGGCAGGTAATGTAGAATGAAGAAGAGGAAAGGGATAAATGGTTAGTAAAGGGAGAGTGAATGTGGATTATCAGGAGAACACAAGTAGGGCTTTGTGGCGAGAGGAGTGGGTGGGGGGTAAGGCAGAGATGAAACAGGAAGAAATTTTGCCTAAAGAACAAAGAAGAGAGTAAGTGCAGTTTTATCTTCATTAGAAAAAGTGGAAGTTTGTCTTCTGTGACAGGTTGTTCCAACCCATTGTGTTGTGCTAAGATACTGGATTATCTCAACTGTTCGCCATTAGAAATGTGTAGATTCCCGGGGCCACGTTATAGTCAGTGCTTAATGACATGCCCGAGCTTGTGGATTTTGCCATAGGCAAGAGCGAGGTGAAACTAGCATGTAGTGATAGCCACTGACTTTCTCACCAATTGGCCGGAATCCCTTCTCCTTCAAAGAGTATAAAGAGATGAAAAATAATTTTAGAAAGCAGAAACAACTCATTCCTTGGGGCCAATTATATGTGATACATAGATATCCTGGAGGTGAATTATAGTTTGAAATATAACACATACATTCTTCACCAAGTCGTAACAGTGCTGTTGAAGTTAAACTTTTGAAAAACTTTGGCAAACCTCCTTGGATACCCAAAGGTCATCCTAGGTTCACAGTCTGGTTTTTTGTTTTTTTGTTTTATTTTTTAAAAAGATTTTATTTATTTACTTGACAGAGAGAAACACAGCTAGAGAGGGAACACAAGCAGGTGGAGTGAGAGAGGGAGAAGCAGGCCTCCCACCAAGCAGGGAGCCCAAAGTGGGGCTTGATCCCGGATCTCTGGGATCATGACCTGAGCTGAAGGCAGCTGCTTAAGGACTGAGTCACCCAGGCGCCCCCACAGCCTATTTTATGGAGGTTTGCAAACATTTCTGCAATGCTAAATTGGATTTCAGTTGAGTTGCATGCAAACTTGGGTCAAGTTTCAAGGGAACACTAAGTAGTTCTTTCAGGTAGAAGCCAGGTGAAACTCAAAGGGTCCAGAGTGGGTTTTGATTTGACTTTTCTTTTGAGTTCTGCTTGAACTTGACACTCAAAGTGAAACTCAGGAGATTTGAACCTCTTGCAAACTCAGGCTCAAAGGGAGGTTTTTGGAAGCAAACTTGCATGTTGAAAATGCTGAACTAACAGTGCTAATTCGTGCATTAGTTTGCTTTGCCCAAACCTCTGAATAGTTTCATTTGGAAAAAGAAGGTTTCTCTTACCATATAGTTTAGCAAAACTTTGCAAGAGGACATTGGTCTTGCTGAGAGATTATCTGCAATACGGTGAGTGCACAAATTGCCATAATGCCAGATTGCCAAGCACAGTTCCCAAAATAGGCTATGGAATGGGTTAGTCACATCCTTATCAGATTCCTACATTGGGATTATAGGCATCTTGGGCAGTTCAGTGTACCTGGGAAATTCAAATTCAAGCTGAATGTGTTGTCTGCCTTACCTAGATAGCTGGTGCTATATAGATTGGACCACAATGAGATGAAAATATTCCCTTGTGAGAATGAATAAGTGGAAAGAGAATCCTGGGTTTTCCCTCACCTCCACTAGACATTCATAAAGACCAATATATGGCAGTCCTTAAAAGGTAAAGGCACAACAAGCATATAGGTGAGCTGATTGCCAAGACATTTTACAAAATATGCTTCTGACCTGGTTAGGGGTTGGTGCTAGGGCAGAGGGGATTTAATTTACTTTTGGCAAACAAGTTGGAATACTAAATTAAACTTAACAGAAATGAGGGTTTTTTTTGAGAAAGGAAACAACTTGGCAGAATTTTGGCATATCAACAAAAGGAAATCACACAAAGAAAAGGATTAGTCAAAATGAAGATCAAATGAAGATCAAAAATAAATTGGCTTCAATCCAGGAAACATTTGTTGCATTTTACAAGCCGGTCTTTCCTTCCCTAGTGTGAAGAATAGAGGAACCACCTGATCTCGCCCTAAAGGTCATCAAGCACACGGCATGCTAGTGATGAAATGCTCCAGAGCCTCTCAGAAAGCCCAGCACAGGTGCAGTATTAAAAAGAGATTCAAACCTCCCAGGCATAAGAGGATGAACAATATGAAGGCAATGAGTATTGGGAAGCAGATTCTAAGGAAGTGTTGTCCCAGGTATCCATTCTTCAGGAAAATGCACACAGTGCTGCTTTAACAAAACAAATAAATAATATCTATCTTTTCATCTATCTATAGAGTAGGCATTCTGGAAGTTATTGAACTTTTTTAGACTTCAAAGGAGCCTGTTTGATGCATCATTATAACCAAAGCCACACAATCTTTATGACCTGCTACAAAATGAAAATTCAGAAACCCTTGTTAAAAAGGCAGAAAAAGGGTGTCATTAAAGTTACTATATATAAGACTTTTTCCTTTTTTTCTAGAATCTTTTTCCACTTGTGGTGGCTTTTTTCCCCCTATTTAATGTCATTTTAAGTAAAGAAAAATTAAAATTTGAAATTAGCATGAATCTTACTGCTCATCATTATTTTTTGCAGTCTTCAATGGTATTATAAGAGCAATGACTTCATATGCAGGGTTACTGAAATTACACTATTCATATTTTGTAGTTCATACATATGCTTTTCACTCTTACCTGAACAGTGGAAATGTTTCACAGAATTAACTCATCTGTTTCATTTCACTTCTTGATATGCATACATTCTACCAACATTCTACCTTCAGCTTACTGATGAGTAAGGAAGGGCTAGAAAGAAAAGGAACTCTTGAGGTTACCCTATTTTTCTCTGAACATAGAGGGTTTATGGAAGGCCTGCTGGAGAAGGTGACATTCAAAGCTAGTAGGAGCAAGCTATGGATGTGAGAATTTCAGGATAATATTCTGATAAAGAGGAAGGATTACTGTATGCGATTAAATAAGCTTTAGCACAATTGATTTGGCTTATTTTTGCTTGTTCTTGCATTTTTTGGATTCTCTATAATCAGTTGACACATTTTGTAAATGAGGTGCTCACATTCATCATGAGAATTAGGTTGCCCCTAGCAAGTGTCAGTGTCATTCAGAAACTTCCATCTTTAGGTTACAGATTATAAACCCAGTCTTGACTAAGCCCTCCAGACATATTCAAGACGTGTTGGCAGTTTGAATACCTTTCTAAAAACTATGTATGAAAAAAAAAAACCCCACAAAACTGTGTCCAAAAAGAAATTCTGGAAAGAATACTAAATCCTAGATTCCACAGAGGAGCTTAAAATGGAATGATGCTGGAATTTGAAACGTTATTTAAAACCAGCATGTGACCTTCAGTGAAATCAAACTCTGAGGTCCTTTTGATACTATAATCATTCTACCTATTTGAGGAACAAATTGAAGCTTTAGTTTTAGGAAACATCAGCTTTTTTGAAAGAAAAAGAAAGATTTATTTATTTGAGAGAGAGAAGAGAGAGAGTGTGAGTGGGGAGAGGGGTGAAAGGACAGCGAAAGGGAATCCCAAGCAGACCCCCACTGAGCATGGAGCCGGGATGGGATCCTGATCTGACGATCCATGAGATTGTGACCTGAGTCGAAATCAAGTCAGGGGTGCCTGGGCGGCTCAGTTGGTTGGGCAACTGCCTTCGGCTCAGGTCATGATCCCAGAGTCCCAGGATCAAGCCCCACATTGGGCTCCCTGTTCAACGAGAGGCCTGCTTCTCCTTCTCTCATTCCTCCTGCTTGTGTTCCCTCTCTAACTGTGTTTCTCTCTGTCAAATCAATAAATAAAGTCTTAAAAAAATTTTAAAAAAGAAATCAAGTTAGACGCTAAACCAACTGAGCCACCCAGGTGACCCAGAAATATCAGCTTTTGTGTTTATTATACATCTTTATCTTTTAGATAAAGAAATACAAATATTATTTTGATATACCCTTAGAAGAATGTTACATATTAATTTCTGAGTTTGAAATGTATTTACTTTTCAAGTTGTTTCGTTACTTTGTGAATAAACATACTCAGAACATAAATTGTACACAGATGCACTCATTTTACTGGTATTTGTGAGTAAACAGAAACATAGATGTATCTGCTTAAGGAGCTATTACACAAGGATTGATAAATTAGGTGAATGTGAGCAAGAATCAATTAGATGAATCGTGAGGGCATATACTGCAGTAGCTCAGTTTTGTAACCTTGGACAGCTGGCACATGTGAGGGCTGATAGATTGGCTTAGCATGACATGATGAAACTTGGAGCTATCTCTTGGGGAAAAGTCTGTATAGAACCTTAAGAACCAGTGGCCTAAGCATTTATTGGAGGTGTAGGTCCAAGAGCCGGTGTAGAAGGAAAACTGTTAGAGTTAATTGGACATCTTTAAAAATCAGGATGAAAAAAAAAAAAAAAAGAGAATGGAGGCTGATCAGCCAGTTGTGTGTTTAAAATCAGGGTGTGGGACTGGTCAACACTACACACTCCATGGCCACAGATATTCCTCTAGATCAAAACGTCAGAGCTATGCTTCATTAGTCATATGGAGAATCACAGAAGACAATGTGGGTTAGTTGTGTAAGTGAAACACTACTCCAAGAAAAAACAGCTCAAAGTGTGTGCCCTGGAGACCATGACTCAGAAACATTTTATACAGGAGAGAAATATTTGTATACATCACACTCCATATACTTTTGAATTGTCTTACGGTAGAGGTGGTTTTCCACCCTCATTTAATTTCTCTTGTAGACTAAGCATCTTGTCCCAGCTACATAGAGCAATGACTACAAAGTCTGTATTTAATAGGTCTATAATTATTTGTTAAGCATAAATAAATTGTCAATCTGAATTTTTATTTCCTATCACCTAGAACCTTATTTATCTACCCTACTTCCCCCAAAGTCTGAAAGGAAAAGAAGTATTTAATTTTGACAGACCTATTTATTCATTTTGTGATCCTCTTTTGCTTTTTCTAAATTGCTTTTTGGAAAGAACAAGTCTTAAAAAGCAAGTGGTCTGCTTCTGTGGCCTATTTTCCTATACTTACAAGGTAGTGTCATTCATTTCTTTACAGCCTGATCTAAGGGCCTCTTGATAATGGCACAGGTGTAAGTGACAGAGAAAGGGAAATGTTGACCAGATTAATTTGAATCTAAGTCCAAGGCTGCCTTTATTTCTGGAGTTTTTATTAATGTGTTTTTATAAATTTTAGTAAGTGGCCTAAACTGAGCAAATACACTTTAGTATTATCATGACAATAGTTTGATCTTACAGAGTTCTGAAAGGATCTTGAGGATCTTGAGAACTATTGCTATGACAGTGATTACCTCCATAGCTGATCAGTAGTATTATAGGTAGCAGACTATACACTTCATCTTCACCTTGCCAGTTTTTCACTTCGCAATGTATCCTAAAGATCTTTCCATGTCAATACAAGCAAATATTCTTCACTTGCTTTTTATAATAGCCTAATATTTCATTGTCTGGGTTTACCATAATTTATTTTAGCAATTCTCTTCTGATAGATGCTTCGGTTGCCCCATTAACATTTTTAAATTTTTAGGTGAACATGTAGTGCCCCATTAAAATTTTTCTATAATAAACAGTAGCATTGAATAACCTAGTAAAGATAGTGTTTTATATAAAGCATGTATATCTATAGGAAAACGTGCAGAAGTGGAATGCAAGTTGCAGTTTTGCCTGGTCTGGCCAAATTGTCCTTTGTGGACTTGGCTGTCTTTTGCATGCCTACTCAAATTACATGAACAGGCTTTCTCCCCACACTTGCTCTTGGGAGGCTTTGATAATCTGGTAGGTGAACAGTATTATTTTAGAGTGGTTTTAAGGTACATTGCTCTTGTTATGAGTAAGGTTGAACATCTCTTCATACGTTAGGACTTTTTGTATTTCCTTTCCTGTGAACTAGGTTTTCTTTCAGATTGCTGATCTTTTTCTTCTCAATTTTTAGGCTTTTAAACGAAGAATTAGAGAAAGTATCCAGGAATCTTTAAAGTATTTCTCATGCTATGAATTTAAAATGCTTTGCCTCAATTTGTCATTTTATTTTAGATTTGCTTATGGTGCCTTTTGCTATATAGAATTTCTCATTTTTATGTAGCTTATTTTATCATGGCTTCTGCATTTGGAGACTTGGTTTAGAAAGACTTTTTGGGGCACCTGACTGGCTCAGTCAGTGGAGCATGCAACTCTTGATCTTGGGATTGTGAGGTTGTTTTTTTTAAAATATTTTATTTATTTATTTATTTATTTGACAGAGAGAGATCACAAGTAGGCAGAGAGAGCAGAGGAAACAAGCTCCCTGTTGAGCAGAGAGCCCGACCTGGGCCTCGATCCCAGGACCCTGGGATCATGACCTGAGCTGAAGGCAGAGGCTTTAATGCACTGAGCCACTCAGGCGCCTGGGATTGTGAGTTTGAGACCCACATTGGGTGGAGAGATTACTTAAAAATAAAATCTAAAAAGAAAGACTTTTTTCTATTCCAGTGTTATAAAGTAATGCACATGTATTTCCTTCTTGTATCTTTATCCTCTTAAATCATGGTTAATATTTAATCATTGGCATAATTGTAATGTACCTTAGTGTACAGTGTAAAAGATGAATCCCATTTAATATTTTTATACACTACCCACTTTCCACAACACCATATGTTGAAAAATTCCATCTTCTCAATGGAAAAGTATCCTTTATCAAGTAATAAATTCTTGAGTATATTTGGTTTAATAGTATATGAAAAAAATTCAAATGTCATGAGCTAATAGAATATATTCCAGCAATGCAAAAATCACTTAATATTAGAAAGTGTATTTATGTAACTTATTAAATTAAAAGATCTCACACCCACCACATTGATAAATATGAATGGTAAGATCGAATTGACTGAGAGACCAGAGACACCTCCTGATAAATCAAGAAAAATTACTTATCTAGAAGCTACAGAAGGAAGTCATTGCAATCAGGATACACAGCAAGGAGGCCAGCAGCATTCTCCAATAACAGACAGAGGATAATGGCAGATGTGCAATTGTAGATAGTAAGTCCAAAAGTGTGAGAGACACATGAGAACTCCTAGGAGTTCAACTGACACCCTCTAAGGTCAGTTTTGTATTCCTAAGGCTGTGGCAATTCTCCTAAGGCTAGAGTTAGATATTTACAAGAAACCTTGTCATCAGGGTGAGATGTGACATCAGTCTTAGTGGGACCCAATGCACACTAGAAGACCTGGGGCAGTACAGGACAGTGTGGCTTACTCAGTATATTTACCCCCCACAGCCTCTTTAAGATCTACATTCTGTTCCAATTACTTTCCAGAACTTAGAGTTGCAGAGAAAGGAAAATGGTCAGTTTTAAACGCTTTGGGAGTAATGTCAATAACCTTTAAGGAGAAAACAGATATAATTATCTCAACAGATGTAAAAAAAAATTTACTAGCACAGAAAAGCTCATAAATATAGACATTTTAATAAACTAGGTCTTTACCAAGAAACTATAGTCAACATTCTTATGGTGAAATACTAGAATTCCTGCAAAGACAAGAATTTATGCTAAAGTACTATCATTTAATATGTATTAAAGGCCTTTAAAATTCACTAAGAATAATAAATTGAAAATATAAGTATTAAAAGGGAAGAGGGAAAATTGCAACTTATGTAGATGTGATTACCTATACAGGAAATTGAAAAAGAATCAAGAGATGAACTATAATACCTAATATAAGAGTCCATTAAGCTGGTCAGATGCAAGATTAACATATAAAAATAAATAATGTGTTATATATCACAATAACTGATAAGAAAATGGAATAGGGGGCATCTGGGTGGCTCAGTTGTTAAGCATCTGCCTTAGGCTCAGGTCATGATCCTGGAGTCCTGGGATCGAGTCTGACATTAGGCTCCCTGCTCGATGGGGAGTCTGTTTCTCCCTCTGACCTCTCCCCTCTCGTGCTCCCTCTCTCTTATTTTCTCTCTTTCTTAAATAAATAAAAAAAAAATCTCAAAAAAAAAAAAAGAAAATGGAATAGGAAAAAAATCCCACCCACCAAAGCAATAACAGGAAAAATTTTAAGATAATAACAATAATCGTGAGAGCCATATGAAGAATACAATCAAACTTAAAGTTGTCAAAAAAAGAATTGAAAACATAGAGAGATAAGGCATGTTCATATATAGGAAGATTAAATATTGTAAAAAAAATGAATTCTATGTAAATTCATGTATAAGTTTAATGCAACCCCCATTAAGATATCACCAGAATTTTTTAAAAAGATTTTATTTATTTATTTGACAGAGAGAAACACAGCTAGAGAGGGAACATAAGCAGGAGGAGTGAGAGAGGGAGAAGCAGGCTTTCCGCCAAGCAGGGAGCCCGATGCGGGGCTCGATCCTGGGTCTCCAGGATCATGACCTGAGCCGAAGGCAGTCGCTTAACCAACTGAGCCACCCAGGTGCCTCATCACAAGAATTTTAAATGAAGTTTGATTCTAAAACTTTTCTGGAAAATAATTCTAAAAATCAAAGAGAAAAATACACAAAAATATTTAGTAAAAGATTGAGGGACTCATAATCACTGGAATTTGCATTGCTATATATGAAAACAGAAAACTCTACTAATGAACATAGTATGATATTGATGTGAAAGTGGACATAAAGATAAATATCTATATCTACTGAGATATAGATAGTTCAGAATTCAATCCCATTTATATAAACATATGATGAATATGATTAATACAGTAACTTAAATCTGTATGCAAAAGTTAATAAACATTATAGGGAAATTTAATAAATTATTTGGAAAAAGTAAGGCTGGGCACAGAGACATACCCAAATTTCAGATGAAATAAGGTCTATCTGTAAATAAAAACCAACTAGAAAGTAGAAGATAATTGACTTGTCTAGTTAATGAATTGAAATGGGCTATATTAAGAGGGTACATAAAAGGCCCTCAATAAATAGGGACTCTTTACCTTCTTGCAAATCCCAGTGCAGAGTTGCCTTGTCTATAGAAATGTGTTCAGAAAAAGCGATTTCCTTTGCTCATCATTTAAGTCATCTTTAACTATGCTGTATCCTCGGGTCTAGCCAGGAGCACATCCTTATTGTAGGTTCTCTGTTATATTGTTTATCTTGCCATCATTTAGAGCACTGCTAGCACACAGATGGTTTGATCCATTTCTAAACAGCCTGAGTGCTTTCTAAGAAACAGAGAAAAGTAAATATTTGTTGTAGTTAAAACAGTAATAAGCAGTCCCAGACTGTTCTGCTACTGAGAAATTAAAATATTCAAAATGTTCCTAAAGAGTCTGTCTTCCTCCAAATAAAGAGAAAATGGACCAATCATTGGGTGAAAATAGCCATAATAAAAGTAAAGCATTCATTTGACTAACCTGCTACTGGTTCCAAAAGATAGAATCTATAGAAGAACTACAGTACAAACTACAATGGCTCTTTCTTCATAGGACCACATGATTTCAGCAGGTTTTTGGTCCCATTTCATGAGTACATTGTTGATGATGAAATTTCAATGTTTCAACAGCTAAGTCTTGAAATTTTTCACAACTCAGTCCATATATACCCACTTCTACGAACTATGTAGTACAGTTCTCTATCAGTATTTATTCCATATTTGCTCATTGTTGTTTAACATGCATGGGCTTTCTTTCTTTCTTTCTTTCTTTCTTTCTTTCTTTCTTTCTTTCTTTCTTTCTTTCTTTCTTTCTTTCTTTCTTCTTTTTTTTTTGTACCTAACCCTCTCGAGAATTGTTGCATAGGGATGCTAAAGTTATCAAAACTCAATATATTCTCTATGAATACTCATTCTCTTTAAATCAGCATAGATCTCCATCACATCAACATTTTTGCTATTAAGTTTCTTAGTCACTCTTTGGATGTTGGAAATATCTAATAATAGAAATCAAATACAATGCATATTGATTATGAAATGAAAATGGAAATCTTACAATAAATCCAATAAAATCAATGAAAACAGTGCTGGAAAAGGAATCCAACTTTGACAAATGAGGACCTGGTGGAATTAGATCAATTAATAACCAAAGAAGAAATAATCAACAGGACTAGTAACATAATAGGCATTTCAGAGACTCATTTGTTTTATCAGTGTATTAAGAGGGCATCTTGGAAGATTAGAGCACTTGAGTAATTTTTAATGACTCTAGCTATGATCATTTTGCAAAAATCAAACAAGTAGGGAATGGCATATCCTGCTAGTCTATATCTTTGTCAGAAAAGTTACCTTAAAAAGAACCAATGCTTGGGGTACCTGGGCGGCTAAGTCAGTTAAGTAGTCTACTCTTAATTTTGGCTCAGATTTTGATCTCAAGGCCATGGGATCCAGCCCCGCATCAGGCTCTGTGCTCAGTGGGGAATCTGCTTGAGATTCTCTCCCTCTCCCTCTGCCCCTTCCCCTGCTTGTGTCCTCTCTTTCTCTAAAAATAAATAAATAAATCTTTAAAAAAAAAAAGAACCAATGCTTAATTCATTCTTTGTTCTAATAATTTTCACATAGCTACAATTTTAACTTCTATTCTGTAAAATACAAGATGAAATACTGAGTTTTATAAGTTTTGGTTACATTTTTTAAAAATAAGAGAATCAAGCCTTTTGTTTACTCTGTACATGGCATTTGTTCTGTATTTTAAGTTGATTCACTTTAAGTGAACTTTTTCCAGGACAAATTATTCTCTGGTAATGAAAACCTGCTGTCTTGTAAACCATTAGGTCTACACTATGGAAGAAACTATAAAGAACAAATTGAATAAGACGTGGTTTCTATGCTAAAGAAGCATACAGTTCAGCAACGTATATCACAGGGCCTCGTTCTCTTGTATCCTTCATGACATACATACTATTTTGAGAAAGAAATCAAGGATTTTTTTTTCCCCTTAATCCCTTTTCCTTATTCCCAACGTGGCTAGTAGTTCCAAACTGCGGAGATAGTGAGTTTAATGATTATAAATTTGAGGTGGATTTTCACTTTATTAGACAGGCTGTTTGTTTTCTTATTTGCATCATATAAAGACATTTGTCTATTATTACTGCTATTTGATGGCAAGACAATATTTTATTGCTATCTGAGATCTTTTTTTCTCAAAGAATGATGATATAAATTTAGAGGGAATTTGGTTTTTCTCAAGTTTTATTATGTTTGAATATATAGAGTACATTTGAATATTTTTCTCTTATATTGCTCTGTTGAGTTCTTTTTTCTTTTACAACTTGTTGTGGGAAAGAAAAAGAGACTTTTGTTATAGCATTAAAATAATTTAGCTTTTTATCTATAAGAATGAAAATAAAAGGGGGCGCCTCCGTGGCTCAGTCGGTTGAGTGTCCAACTCTTGATTTTGGCTCAAATCATTATCTGGAGGTTGTGAGATCAAGCCCTGTGTTGGACTCCAAGCTCAGCAGGGTGTCTGCTTGCGATTCTCTCTTTCTCCCCTTCTGTCCCTCTCCCCACTCCTTGCGTATGCTCTCTCTTTTTATGCGAATAAATAAAAATATATAGGAAAAAGGAAAAATTCTGAATGTCTATGACACAGATGGGTTGTTACTTATATATACAGCTTAGCCAAGGCAGTTTCAGAAATGATTTTCCTATGTTACATGATTATCAGTACGTTTTAAAAATGTATTACTAGCCAGGATTTTATTGTTACTGCTAGCAATTCTACTCACTACAAAAGCTGTCAAGACATATTTATCTTATTTATCATCATAATTTCTCTCTTCCCTTCTGTCTCCATCTTAATATCTATGAGAACATGGGTGTCTGGGTGGCTCAGTCATTAAGAGTCTGCCTTCAGCTCAGATCATGCATGATCCTGGAGTTCAGGGATCAAGCCCCACATCAGGCTCCCTGCTTGGTGGGAAGCCTGCTTCTCCCTCTCTCATTCCCCCTGCTTGTGTTCCCTCTCTAGCTGCATTTCCCCCTGTCAAATAAATAAATAATCTTAAAAAACAAATCCTATGAGAACAGAGATAGATGGTTGTGCAGGTGAAGAGTAGTCATAATCTATGTGTATTATAACTGCAATTTCTGAATAAGAAATTGTGCTTATAGTCTTGCTCAAAGAATGATCTTTAATTTGATCTTTAGAATCTCAGTTAGGACTTAGGATCTCAATTTGAGGACTAGACATGCTTTTCTGCTTTCTGTTTAAAACAAAGTTTGCGGGTGCCTGGGTGGCTTAGTGGTTAAGCGACTGCTTTCAGCTCAGGTCATGATTCTGGAGTCCCGGGAGCAAGTCCCACATCAGGCTCCCAGCTCCACAGGGAGTGTGCCTCTCCTTCTGACCTTCTCCTCTCTCATGCTCTCTGTCACTCTCTGTCTCTCAAATAAATAAATAAAATCCTTTTTAAAAAAGAAAAATAAAGTTTGCTAAAGTTAACCAGAAAGATTGGGATCTAGGAACAATACACCAAATTTGCAGTCCCTTCCTTCCTTCCTTCCTTCCTTCCTTCCTTCCTTCCTTCCTTCCTTCCTTCCTTCCTTCCTTCTATTTTAGATTTATTTGTTTATTTTAGGGAGAGAGAGCACGCATGCATGCACAGGTGGGGGAGAGGGGAAGAGGGAGAGAGAGTCTCAAATGGACTCTGTGACTGAGCATGGAGCCCAAGGTGAGGCTCAATCTCACCACCCTGAGATCACAGCTCTGAGATCGCGATCTGAGCCAAAACCAAGAGTCAAACCTTAACCCAGTGCCTCACTCAGGTGCCCCACCAAGTTTGCAGTTTCTGAATGAGATTAAGAAAAATAAATGTAAAAATCAGGCATTATAGTATTTTTTCATGATGAGACTGTGTGTATACACCTTTTAGTGGTAAAAGAAGACTCTAAGGAGGGTCAAAGAAAGCTTTATTGCTCCTTTTGTTAACTTGGTGACCATTTGTGTCCTAAACTCAGAAGGATTATTCTCTTTCCTAGCCTTCAAGACTTGATATTCAATCCAAATGTGACTCCTTAGTCATTCTGAGCAGAGTATAATTTTTTTTCTTAACCCCACATTTTTCAGACTATCTGGGAGAGTGCTGTCCCCCAAATACCTCCCTCTACAAATCCTAAATGATGGCCAGATAAGACCTTCTTCTCTGTCACACCGGCTGTCCTGCCTGTTCACCTACCCATCTGGCTTCCTTCAATCTAAGTCCATATGGGTCCTCCAGGCCATGGCAGCTGCCCAGCATCATGGAAGCAGCATTACCTTGAGACTCTCCTGAGCATCTTCTTTATCCTTCCCCAGAACTGTTGCCCCAAATCTGTCTTTGCTATGAGCAAAACTGGCCCGGTCACAAGAGAAGCGCCCTGTCAGTGAAGGGGAGATGACTCCTGTGCATTTCTGCCTTTAGTAGAATTCCTCCTAAAAAACAGAGGAAAAAAAATCTGTCTCACGGGTATATACTTTAAACTTAACCTGCTGTCTTCTAACAGATGAAACAGAGCACTGCAGTCGATCTTTCCATTTCTCCCATTTTGCCCTGTGAAAATCTGAGTGAGACAGGGTACAGACCTCCTGGCAGACGTGCTTCTGCTTCTTCCTCATCCACCGCTCACTCCCTGAGAGGGAGCAACACTTTACAACTTTCAATTCAACAGGAGGAATCCCAATTCCCTATCCTGATTCCCCACCCCCATTTTCAACAATCACGGTAGTTTAATCTTCTAGTAAAAGGGAAATTAATTTCCTTACCATGATGATCTCTGGCCTAGAGCCTTAGCCTCCTAGGGGCACAAGCAAACACCTTGTGTGATTTTTTGGGGGGGGCAAACCTGTGCATATTCTGCTGCTTATGCTAACATGCATTTTGTATTTACTTTTTAACAATTTTAGTTTTAAAAATAAAAGTCTATAATGACTTTGAAAAAATTAGTACAGATTTTTATAGTTCACCAGTATTTGTTAAATATTTTCTTGTGTCAAGAACTATGGTGTATGTTTGATCAGAACTCTTTGTTGGTAGATTTTTGAAGGAAAAGGGGAAAAAAGAAAGGAAAAATAAGAAGCAGCAATAACTAGTTGGCCAACATCTTTGTCTTTGTTTTTCATTCTGCTTTATGCTCCTTAACAGGTCATGTCTCCCAGTTGCCACACCCCACAGCAGCTAGTCCCAGATGGCAGTGGGGGCCGGAGAGCAAGGATTACTCAACTTTGAAAGGTTTTCTCAACCTATGGATGAATGGATGAGTGATCATGTGTTTACTTTACTATTTTTAGTGTTTTGTTTCTGAAGTTAGATTACAGGGAGCATAAAAAAGCTAGGCAGGCTTTGGCCTACAGATGTCTGTTACTAACTTATTATATATAGGGTGAAAAACAGAAACAATATGGCAACTATGAATTCTGATTGGTGATACCACAGATCAAATCACTTCTCTACTCTGAAGCCTCCACTTTTTTCCATTTTAGAGCAGAACACAGCAAAACAAAATGAAATACCAAGTCCTTTGTGTGGTCTACAAAGCCCTGTGCCATTTCACTTCTACCTACTCTTCTGACTGTATCACTCTTTTCCTTTCTTCTGGCAATCTGGCCAGCAACATTAGCCTTCTTGCTCCTTCCTGAATATGCTGATGTACTCTTATCTCGGGGCCTTTGTACTTACTCTTCTTCTAGCTTGGATCTCCCTGCCCCTGATACCCATGAGACTTTTTCCCTCACTTGCTCAGATCACTGCTCAAACATGACCTCACAGAGAGACTTTCCCCAATCCCCCTTTCTAAACCAGTTCCCTTTTTGTATTGTTATCATTTAATTTTTTTATAGCATTTACCATCTTTTGTTACATGTTTGTGTACAGTCTATCTGCTCAATCAGAACATGAACTTCATGAGTTTAGATTTTGTTAATGGCCTATATTCCCAGCACTTAGAACAGTATCTGGGAAAAAGCAGACACTCAAACAAAGCATATGTTTTCAGTGCCCCACCTTTGGATCATTGAAGCCGAATTCCAGCTGTCAGTGTCTGTGTCTTCAGGTTAGAGAATGCTTTCCACAAACTGTAGAAGGTCATTTTGCCCATGTGGGCATCAGGCTTGAGATTTTCAGCCCCAACCTCTGCCAAAGAGCAAACCTCAGTTTATAATTCTTAGTATTGGCTATACAAATACTACAGCTTCCTTGTCCTTTCATGGAGGTTCAGAGTAAGGAGATGGAGGGAGGCCTTCTGGGACTCAGGTAGCTTTCTTAACAACACACTGTTTATTGGCTGCCTTCCCTTCCCAGTATGGTTTCCCCAATCCCCTCTCTTCTCGCACATCTCAAGTAAATATTTACTCTCAAATTCTTGTCTCTGGTTCTCTTTGGACCAACCTGAACCACGATGGTAAGTATTTGTTATTATTGAATGAATTATTCACATGTGGATTCTGGATATACATTTATAAACAAGACCGGAGAGGGGACAGTTGCAGCGTAATTTCACAGAAGGTAGGAAGTTAGCTCAGCAACCAAGAGATGGGGCTACCACATCCTAGGGTGGAGACAAAGTGATTATATTATGGGGGGGGGGACAATAAAGAAAATTAATTCTTGGCAGTATCTGAGAATCAGTATCTTCAACTGGAGCCTCAGAAATCTGTAAGGCTGAACACAGAAACAAATACAGAGAACGATGTGTTTGTGTGTGTGAAGCCTATGTGGTTGCACCAGGCTCCATGTTCAGAAGGACCTTGTACTTGGTTTGAAGCTCTACTAGTGTCATCTTCAAATTCTTAGTAGTGCTTTAAAAATTTTTTTTAATAGGGAGTCCTGCACTCATTTTATGTGGGGCCTCACAAATTATGTAACCAACCTAAGGTACACACCATAGTTTCTCATGGTAGTTGAGGAAGAGGAATAGAATATCAAGAGTTTGGCAGGAGAAAAATAGGTTTTGCTTTTTTTTTTTTAGAGCTAGGTAGTAGATTTTCCTTCTGGTAGAAATTTTAAGGATTGTCCCATAGTCTGCTTTAATTAAGAGTGTTCATTTCTTATTTCAGATGATTACAGCAGCCTTGAAAGCAGAAATAATTGATCTAGCAATATTTCATGATATTGTTACTTGGTATAAATTATTAACACGTTTGGATAGATGTAATATATATGACTACTTATAGGTTGATTTATACAGAGAAAAATATAATTGATACTTGTTAGAAAAAGCACTATGGAATACTTACAAAAAGATCATATTTGTCAACTTCATTGACCTATAGTATTTTGTTTTTGTGATGGGTGTCCTATTTGTTGCTGGTGAATTTTTAATTGATCATTCATCAGCCTTTCCAGTTGGAAGGGGGCCACAAATTTTTGGTATTTCTAGTCTGACAACTGGCCTGCAAGATACTACTTTTAAAATATGCCATTCTGTTTATTTCCATTTAAAATAGTGACTATTTTAAAATATTTAAATACTAAATAGAATATTTAAATACTAAAAAAAAGTCTTTTGATATAAAAAGAGTTACTTGAGAGAAAATAATTATCCCTTGTAAGAAATTTTAGTTTGTGCATTTTTAAGTAGGGTGGCAAGTAAGTGAAGTATTGCAGCATTTTCCACTAACTAAAAACAGCTGTCATGTGATGATGGGTGTTACGTCTGCAGCTGACACCCACTTCAAAGAGCAGGTGCTTGTAGATGTTTAAAAAAGAAAAACCAGCTCTTGTACCAGTCTATAGCAGCCTTCAGGAAGTGATGAGTGGGAGCACTGGGAAGATTGGCTTACCAGCAGCTCTGGGTCACTTATGTCGCAGAGGTGCATCAGAGGGCCTAGGTGCTCACTGCACTCTCTCCTGGGTGAGTCTTCAATGCCAGAGGCTAAATTGCTAGAAGATCACATTTATTAAAAAGTAATGACTTTACATGTAAAAGAATGAAGTTGGACCCTTACCTTGCATCATATACAAAAGTTAGCTCAAAATGGATAAAAGATTTAAACATAAGAGATTAAAAACTATAAAACTTATAGAAGAAACCAGGAAAAAGCTTCATGACATTGGACTTGGCAGTGATTTCTTCTATAAGATACCAAAAGGATAGGTCATAAAAGATAAAATAGATAAACTGGACTTCAACATTAAACAGTTTTATGCAACAAAGAACACAATAGAGTGAAAGGGCAACCCACAGAGGATAGAAAATATTTGCCAATCATATATCCAATAAAGAATTAATATCTAGAATATATAAAGAACTCCTCCAACTTAATAACAACAGAAAACTCAACAAATCAATTCAAAACTGAGCAAAGGACTTGAATAGATTTTTCTCCAAAGAATACATACAAATGTCCAATTAACATATAAAAAGATAATTAGCAAAACTAATCATTAGGGAAGTGCAAATCAAAACCACAGTGAAATATCACTGTTTATCCATTAGTGTGGCTTTTATTAAAAATAAAAAGCCAAGAACAAGACCTGTTGTCAAGGAAGTGGACAAACTGGAATCATGCATTGTTGATAGGAATGTAAAATGTTACAGCCACTGTGGAAAACATTATAGCAAAAATGTTAACTAGAAAAGTTAAGTAAAACTATTATGTCATTCAACAAGTCTACTTCTACGTATATGCTCAAAGGAATTGAAATCAAGGACTCTAACAGATACTTGTACACCAATGCTCACAATTGCATCATTCCTTATAGGCAAAAGGTAGAAACAACCCAAATGCCCATAAACAGATAAATGAGTAAATGAAATGTAGTATATACATGCAATGGAATGTTATCCAGCCTTAGAAGGAGTGAAATTGACGCAGGCTACAATACAGATGAACCTTGAAAATGCTACACTATGTGAAGTAAGCCAGACACAAAAGAACCAATATCATATGATTCATTCCACTTAAAAGAGGGACCTAGGGGCGCCTGGGTGGCTCAGTTGGTTAAGCGACTGCCTTCAGCTCAGGTCATGATCCTGGGGTCCCAGGATCGAGCCCTGCATCGGGCTCCCTGCTCAGCGGGAAGCCTGCTTCTCCCTCTCTCACTCCCCCTGCTTGTGTTCCCTCTCTTACTGTGGTTTCTCTGTCAAATAAATAAATAAAATCTAAAAAAAAAAAAAGAGGGACCTAGAAGAAGCAAATTTACAGAGACAGAAGTAGAATAGTGGTTACTAGGGGCTGGAGAAGTGGGGATTGGGGAGTTATTGTTTAATGGGTACAGATTTCTGTTTGGGATGATGAAAAAGCCCTAGAGATGGGTAACATTGATGTACAACATTGTGCACATACTTCATGCCACAGAGGTGTACACTTAAGCCTGGTTAAAATGGCAGATTTTATGTTATGCACATTTTATCACAGTTTCTTTTTTTTTTTTTAAGGTTTTCAAGCTTTTTTTTTTTTAAGATTTTATTTATTTATTTGACAGAGAGAAATACAGCCAGAGAGGGAACACAGCAAGGGGAGTGAGAGAGGGAAAAGCAGGCTTCCCACCGAGCAGGGAGCCCGATGTGGGGCTCGATCCCAGGTCTCTGGGATCATGACCTGAGCCGAAGGCAGTCGCTTAACCAACTGAGCCACCCAGGCGCCCCTTATCACAGTTTCTAAAAAGAAATCTTTACATTAGTCAGAAAAGTGTAATAATTTTTAAAAATTTTGTTAAAATTAAAAAGAATAGCTTTTAGGGGTGCCTGGGTGGCTAAGTCCATTAAGCGTCTGACTCTTGGTTTCAGCTCAGATCATGATCTCAGGGCTCTGGAATGGAGGCCCACGTAGGGCTTCGCACTCAACAGGGAGTCTGCTTAGGGTTCTTGCTGCCCCTCCCTAGACCCCTCCCCCACCTTCATTTCTCTAAAGAAAAGAATGGTTTTTATTTTATTTTTTTATATTGAAGTAGAGTTTACACACAATATTACACTAGTTTCAGGTGTTATTGTTTTTTTTAATTGATAACATGCATATGAATTTAGGCAATAGAGAAAATTACCCAGTGGAAAGCAGCAGGTTTTCTGATTGTCTCACATTGTGGTATGACTTCAGACATCTCTGTGCATTTCATTGAGACAGTAGAATGAGTGAATATGTGGGCTGGCAGTTGCATGGACTGGGATACAGAACATAAACAATTTAACAAGAATGAGAACATACTATACACACTATTCTAGAAATAGAGATGTTATATTTACCTTGACCTAAATATAACCCAGGGAAAAAAACTACAATGACACTGAATTACTGAAATTGAGATTTTTTTTTAACCATAAGAAGGCAGTTAAACTGGTTCCAATTTAGGTTGGATTAAATTTTTTTTTTAAGTCACATGTCTCAATTTTGGACATGTGAACTGATTCCATGCAATGAAAGAAAGGTGATTAGCATTCTTATACTTCCATCTCCTCTCCATCAGCCTCTGAACTTCTCTTACTTCTACTGTTTCTATTTTATTGGAGTTT
Organism: Spilogale gracilis; assembly: GCA_004023965.1. Taxonomy (NCBI): domain Eukaryota; kingdom Metazoa; phylum Chordata; class Mammalia; order Carnivora; family Mephitidae; genus Spilogale; species Spilogale gracilis. The sequence goes on along the minus strand of PITA01004119.1, from coordinate 13,331 downwards.
AGAGCATTTACACCCTATTCCGAAAAATAAATTGTTAATTTTTAATAAATTGTTTAATTTTAATTATATCTAAATGGGCTTTGCACCTGGGTGGCTCAGTTGCTTAAGCATCAGCCTTCAGCTCAGATCATGGTCCCAGGGTACTGGGCTCAAGTCTTGCATTGGGCTCCTTGTTCAGCGGGGAGTCTACATCTCCCTCACCCTCTGCCTGCCATTCTGCCTGATCTCTGTGTGTGTGTGTGTGTGTGTGTGTGTGTGTGTGTGTGTGTGTGAAATAAATAAATAAATAAATAAATAAATAAATAAATAAATAAATCCTTTGAGAAAATAAATGGGCTTAGTGAATCATCAGTCTTTTCCCTCCTATTTCTCTTGTTGAGACTTGGGTTTGGATTCACCGCAGGAGTTGGTTAGCTTTCATTGTTAAAGAGGGTTTTTCAAGTTGACCTGTAGTCCTGAATGCTTTCTCACTGAAGAATGCCTGTATCCATATATTCAAACATCAAACTGGCAGGGTAGGATATTCTTGGGCTACATTCTTCCTCCGCAGAGCACTGTAAGCACTGTTCTACTGTTTTGTGGGTGCCCACTACTGCTGAGAAGATAGCAGAGGCCTGACTGGCTTACCCCCTCCCCTCCCCAATAGACGACTCTTTCTTCTGCTTGTATTTCAGAAGAAGTCTTTCTTTGGCTTTGAAGCTCAATAACATAGCCTATGTATGTTCCATTGTGGGCAATCTGTATCAGTCTTTTCTATTTGACCTGCAGAATTAGCTATTCCTCATTGCTGAAGAATACTGAATTATGTTTTAAAAGAACTTTTTCCATGAGGTTTGGTGAGGTGGTATTTCAGGGACTGAATTGTATGTTGGATAAATTTTTTCTGCCTTCAATTTACCTTATTATCTTTGTCCTCTATTTCTCTATCATTTTAATTTCTCTCTTTATATTTTGGATTCACAAGGAATATTTCAAGCTTTTTTCATTCAAATATCAGGTAACTATATTCATATGTATATATGTCTATCCTTGCATACATACTTAAATATATCCCATTTGTTGTGGTCTATAGATTTTAAAATCTTTAACAGTATAATTTTTATTCTCAATTTATTTCATTGCTTCAGAGCAGGGGTCAGCTTGCTTTTTCTATAAAGGATCAGAGAGTAACTATTTTAGACTTTGTGAGCCACATATCATTTCTGTCATATAGTCTTCGTTTTTATTTTTATAATCCTTTACCAAGTGAAAACCAATCTTAAATTGCAGGTAGCAGCCATACAAAAATAGTTGTAGTTTGTGGACTCCTGGTCTTGGAATTACTTTATCATTTCATTCTATTTTTTTATTAGCTTGGCCTTCTGTTCTTTTTATTAAATCTGTACACTTATTACATTATTTTATATAATAAAGTGCTTGAGAAATCCTGTTTCTTTTTTATTTTTTTTCAAAAAAGATTCTTCACCTAATTTTGTTACTTAATATTTTCCTCCCTCCCACCACCTCTCCCTGTTCTCTTTTCTTCTTTCTTTTCCTTCTTTCCCTCCCTCCCTCCTTCCTTCCTTCCTTCCTTCCTTCCTTCCTTCCTTCCTTCCTTCCTTCCTTCCAGTTTGCCTAATTGCCATGATGTTTTCTCCTTCTTGTTCATGTTTTAGTTAGATGGCTTACTTCAAACACTCTGCCTTTTATAATTTAGTGTGGATACGTTCTCCCTAATTCTCTTCCCACTTACCCCTTGGACTTATTTATTATTTCCCTCTGGACTAATATTTGAGAGTGTTTTTATTCTTTTGAACCTCTTTTTAAAGAGGTAAGGCAACAGAAAGATAACGAACTTAATCTGGGCTCGTGCAGCACTTGCTAGAAATTTTGTTCTGCAGCCTTTTTAGGGTTTGAATGGTCTTGTCTTATAACTCAGTCCAGTTAGCCAGAGGCATAGCCCATGTATGGGTTTTGGTCCTACCCTAAGGCAGCATAGGACCCTGCAGGGTGACAGGTACTAATAGCCTTCTGCCTCAGTCGAACTTCCAGGTTAGTTTTAGGGGCTTCTACTTTTGAGGAATTTCTCTAGACTTTTCCCATAGCTATCAGTGGGTACCCTAATCCTGTTCTGCAAGACTTTTAGCTCATCTTTTTTACCCCTTGCTAATTATGTCTAGGGAAGATTTAGAAGCTATGCAGTGTCATGTTGTGCCCCATCTAAAAGTTTTGTCCTCCTACTCACCGCTTTTCTAACTTTATAGTTCAACTTTATTTGCTTTTCCTAGTATGTTTAGAAGAGAGTTTCTACAGTCCTGCTTTATTCCATAATTTTCCCCCAGAAGTCCTTTTAAAAAAAATCTTCACAGTAAAAATTCCTAGATGATCTACACACCAACATAATGCTAACTAGTGTAGGTTAATTATAAAAGCTATGATATTTTAAATCAAATAAATAGTATAATACTCAAATGCCAGGGCTAGACTATGAGGCACTGAAAGAAATGAAAACACAAACATGGAGTGGCAGCATTGGAAATGATTGTCAAAGGTCACATTTTGAGTGTGTCGGCTCTGGGACAGTGGGAGAATAGTGTTTGCAGTCTGCTATAGAGAGTGGATATATCTGCCCCCCCCCACACACACACACCCTCTTCAACAGCAAAAGGCAATATATGTCAAGAGACAGTGTGATAGCAGTTCTTAGTAAGGAGAGGACTCCAATGTCTGGAGAGAATGGCAATGGCGAGGACATCCTGTAAGAAAGTAAGTGTGATCTGAGTCTTAAAGGAAGCATAGAACTTGTATGTCCCTTTCATAATTTTTAAGTAAAAAGAATTATTCTTAGCTTCAAATTGCACATTTTTTTTCACATTGCACTAATTTAAACATACCATGGTTCTAGGCCAAAATCACAGAGGTCATGCTTTCAGAAATACTGTGGGGCAAAATCAGCAGCTTTATAATGAAGTAGAAGTGAGTTGAACACCCTGGCTTTGTGTATATCTTCATCTCAAGGACTACTTTAAAATCAAAAACATGGGAAAAATCATTCACCTCTATCTCTAGTATAGGTGTTCTAGAATCTACAACTTTGTTTTCCTCCACTAGTCAAAAGTATTGCAATTTGAAGCATTTTGTAGAAGAACAATCACTAATAGACAAATTGTGAATCCTTAGCTTTAAAGGTATGTCAAAATAAATTTTAAATTTATTTGGAAGAAAATCTGAGTTAGACTTGCTAAGAAGTTTTAGGAAATGACAAACAATGGGAGAGATTTGTCCTACGAGGTTTGGTGTGTTTTGTTTTTTGTTAAAGATTTTCTTTATTTATTTGACAGAGAGAGAGGTCACAAGTAGGCAGAGAGGCAGGCAGAGAGAATGGAGGAAGCAGGCTCCCTGCTGAGCAGAGAGCCCGATGTGGGCCTCAATCCCAGGACCCTGGGACCACGACCTGAGCTAAAGGCAGAGGCCTTAACCCACTGAGCCACCCAGGCACCCTGTCCTATGAGTTTTAAGAAGTAATACTAAGTCACTATAATTAAAGTAATGTGGAATTTGTATAGGAATGATCAGAGCAATAGTTTGAAAAGTCCATAAACACTACCAGATTGTAGTATGTAGGGGCACCTAGTCAGTTAAGGGTCTGTCTTTGGCTCAGGTTGTGATCCCAGGGTCCTGGGATCCAGTCCCCCCATCAGGCTCCCAGCTTGGTGGGGAATCTACTGCTCCCTCTGCCCCTCTCTCCTGCTCTCTCTCTCTCTCTCTCTCTGTCACACACACACTCTCTCTCAAATAAATAAATAAATAAATAAATAAATAAATAAATAAATAAAATCTTAAAAAAAAGAATGTAGTATGTCAACAAAGTGGTATTTCTCAATAAATGGTGTTACAGCAAATGGCTAATTATTTGAGGAAGAAAATATAAAATGTATATTATGTACACCCTTTTATACAGGAGTCTCTATGTATGTTTATATTCTTACCTCTAAGAAGGTCCAAAAATGAATCTCAGAGATAATAACTTCTTAAATGTTAAAAGCAAAACCTTTAAGTGCCACAGGGTAATGGCTAATATCTTTACAATATCTGGTAGAATGAACATTTCTAAGATTAATGCCTAAGATTAAATTACATAAAAATGAAAACATAAAGTTTTTTTTGGATTTCCATATAAAAGAAAGCGGACTGTTGAAAATACTGCTATTTTTAGAGCAAAGGACTATTACATATAGAGTACACAGAAATAAACAGTAAAAAATGTCTCACATAAAAGTGATTATGTGACTAGGCATTTCACAAGAAAAGAATATAAAATGAGAGACAACTATATTTTTAAATTTGGGTATCATTAGGCAAAAAAACTTTAGGTTTTAAAGGGATAGCAAGATGTCACTTAAAAACAGCAACAGGGCACCTGGGTGGCTCAGTGGGTTAAAGCCTCTGCCTTCAGCTCAGGTCATGATCTCTGGGTCCCGGGATCAGATTGAGGCCCACATTGGGCTCTCTGCTCTACTTCCTCCTCTCTTTCTCTGCCTGCCTCTCTGCCTGCTTGTGATCTCTCTCTCTGTCATATAAATAAATAAATAAATAAATAAATAAATAAATAAATAAAATCTTTAAAAAAACACAACCAGCAACAAATGGACAAAGATGGTTTTTTATTTGCTGGCAAGGTTCATTCACAGAGAGAAGCACTGTGGCAAGCATTAAAATATCTAAAACCTTGATCAAGTGATTTTACTTCCAGAATTTTATCTGTACTACATCTGTGCACAGGAATCTTCATAGAAACATTGCTCAAAATAGTAAAAAAATTGTAAACAGCCATATGTTCAGTTAACTAACTTATTGCATATCCATATAATAGAATTCCACATAGCCTTTGAAGGTGATATTATATAAGAATATTTAATGACACACAACAATGTCTATTATAGAAGTAAAGTGCAAATGATGAATGTTGCATACACTTCAGAAGAGTTCCATTTTTTACCCACAGGCCTGTGCTTTTTTCAGTGATGGCATTACTGGAGGGTTTTTCTTCTTTTTTGACTGTTTTTATTTTCCTTTGCACTTTCTAAAATTTTCTACTATAAACTCTTATAAAGAGAGAAATGTTAAATTTTTTGATAGTGTCAGAAGTTTTTGCCAGTAAGTGTCTCTTCAGGGAACCGCCCTGATAACATTTTGTGGTTTTGATATAATAACATCTGCTTTCCAGAGTGAATTTAATCCTGATGTAGTGTCAGTAGAGTTCCTTAATCAGAAAGACCAAATTGCTTTGTTGTCCTACAACACTGCAAAATTATTTTCATAATCAGGCTGAGAAACAGCACTTAAAAATGTTGTGCACTGAAAATATGGTGGTAGTATTCAGTGAATGTTCATTATTTAATTTACCCCTAATAGCCATAAAGGAGAGGAAGAACAGTAAGCATTTGGACAGGCTGGATTAGAAATCTGAAGACCCAGGTTATAGTTCCATTTTTCCACCAATTTGAGGTGTGCTTTAGAGCTAATGAGATAATAATAATCATTGCTTGCATTATTATTATTAAGCTCTTGATTACTACAGATTACTTTCTGCAGCACTTTATTATCTCTAATTCTCGTAGCTTCTTTCTCAGGGTATTAAGTCTTCCTATTTTCCTGATGAAGAGAGCAACTAGGGTTCCGAGAGCTTACTGACTTACCCAACTTCAAGAGCAAGCTGCAATGGTACTTTGAGTTTGTTGTATTCGCTAAGGCCCTTTTGCCCCAATAAACATAAATTAAAGGTAATAGCTTTGGTTTACTTTGGAGGCAGTGGCTTGCAAAGAAAAGCTCTGTAACTTATATTGACCCAGACCTTGCACTGACCAAAGTAACGTACGTATGACCCAAACCTGTCATAATTCTATTCTCCAAATACTGAATAAACACTTCTATGTACCGTGTACCATGTTAATTATGGCGGGAAATGCTCCTTGCTTTGTAGAAGCATCAAATCCAGAGTGGTGTGTTTGGATCTCAAGCCTTTCACTTCCTAGCTGCGTGGACCTTGGGCTCTGACTTCTGTGTATCCCAGCTTCTTCATCTTAAAATGGGAACAATAACAATGCCTCAAAACGTCTTAGGAGGACTAAGAAATTACAAGTGCTGGCCTTGGAATAGTGTTTGGTATTTACTAAAGTACTAATATGTATTTATTGAAGAATTAATAAACAAGCAGTCTGGTGCCTAATTAAGTAACATTGATAGTGTTCACTGGTAGAACTACTAGCCTACTTAGAATTTTGTGCATGTGTCATTCCTTCTAGTTACATCTGTTTCTCTTGAGCAATGCCCCTGTGTATATACTAAACTAATTGATGCCTTTTTACTACTTGGTCCTCTGCTTGCTTATGGGATCTGAAAAATAGGATCAGTAATATTACCAAACTCATCAGTTCATTGGCTTGGTTGAAGGTATTTGAAAAGACTTTGTATTAAAATGAATATTTATTACCAGTATGGATCAATTGCCTTCTCAGTAGCTTTCTTTAAATATAGAGGTTTAAGAAAAAAATAAAAGGACTAAAAATCATAATTAGGGTCAAAGACAGAATTAACTCTCATAACATGGTAGTTCCTAAGTGTCTGAGACAGGCTTTCTTTTAAATATGCTTCAGACATACAAGACAATGTGAAAATATGTTTTTCTAAAATTTTACAGGATTCTGGAGTAGGTAGTGGCTTAAGTCCTGTTTTAGTATTTTAATACACTTGGGCAATAGGCTTTTAATGATTTTGTGACATCATACAAAGCTCTGATTATGTATCCCTGCCTAGGTTGGCAGGTACAAAGAATATATTCATACATTTGTAAAGTCAGAAAAGACAGTCCTATATTACAAATAGTAAAATGATTATTAAACAAACAAACATGAAGAAACAGAAGAGTGAGTGATTTGGTTAAGCACATGGTGTAAATTAGTAGTAGTGCCAGTTAATTAAATAAGATTTGATTCTTCTAATGCATATGTAGAAATGCACAATTCCCCTCTCAATGTGGTTTATTTTTCAATGAATTCACTGCAATATATATATAAAGCATCTCAAACAACCAACTATGGTATGCCAAGTGGGGAAGATGTAGAGAAGTACAAGAGAACAAGGACCAAGCTCAGGAGTTAGGTCAAAACTGGTCTTTGGAGGATATGATTTTGCTGTTCTTTAGAGTATTTCAGGTTATTTCCTTGTTCACAAATGACCAGGCATTAAAAATATATATAAATTCAGTTACTTAATGAAGAGCTCAGTTGCATCTAATCTACCCATCACACGAATGCACTCATTAATGAACAATTGTATTAAGAATACCTGAGATGGTTAGTATTTCAGATGACTTTCGGCCTCAGACCTGGCCATTTTCACTTAAAATGTAACCATAGTCATTCATGTGTCAAAAACTCATTTGCTGTGAAACTAATATTGGATTTGAAGTATTAGATTAATACTTGTTTAAGTATAGGCAGTGAAAATATCTCATAGATTTTTTTTCTTCCCTACTGCTTTTTCTTCCTTTGCTTAACTTTAAGTGCACAGTGTTTGAATACATGAAATAGCGTTTTTATAATACATATTTTTAAAATTCTACTTCATAACTAATTACAATTAAAAAAATCTTTTTATTCTTTCAAAAAATGACCTAGAATGGAAACTCCAAATACATCCTGTATTACAAAAGTATAACCAAGTTGCATGTTAGTCTTGAAAGGCCCAGAGTACTTAATCTTATTTACATTAAACAATGGAATAAAAATCCAACAAAGCCTCAAAGGTTTTAAAAAATTGTTTTTGGAAATAAGAAAACTTAATTTAAGCAGTAAAGATAATTATCGTGCTTAAAAAAAATAAGTAGCAGTGAATCACCAAGGACCATTTTACTATGAGTCATAATGATATGTGGTCAGAGTCTTTAGTAGGTTTGCTTTTCTTTCTTTTTTCTTTTTTTTTTTTTTTTTTTGAGAATACCCTTTGGTGGTTTTCTTCTGCCTCCAGATTTTTCATAATTTGGCATTGCTTTCTGGGGCTGGGACTTTTCATCTCTAGAAGATTCACTACACTATAAATACAGCTCTTGTGGTTCACATGGTATAACAGTGCTGTTCATACAGTCCCCTTCAGTGTCACCTGCTCAGCTCCTTTCTCCACCCCATCCTGTCGCCTGTGCAGACACATAAAATGTTCAGTTGATAAACAGGATGGCTTAAAGTGAAAGGTGAGAAGGAAAAAAGGACAATATGAAGTGTTTTAAGGGTAGGCATATTAAATTTTTGTATCCCCCTTTGTGACTAATGTATTCTGCCAGCAATAAAACATCAATAACTATTTGTTGACAAAGAGAATGAAAGGATAAAAGAGTAATCTTTAAGTATAGTTTGTAGCCTCTTTCACTGTATTTGGGAAAGTGATTTAATTGAGACAACATTGTAAATAAGGACACTGGAATAATAATAATGTATGTTAATGGTACTTTATAAAACATATAAAACACTTTCACATAACTTATCTCATTTGGACTTCACACAACTCTTGTTAAGGAGGCAGCTGTTATTATAGTTGGAAAATATACAGTACAGGATCAAAGATGACAGTGTTTTTCTTCAATATCTCACTAACAAAGCACTGACCTCTGGGAGTGTCTGTCCTCTGGATAGCATATCATTAGTTGTGGTCATTGTGGTGAGTAGAAAACCATTCCAAAGATTAGAATTACAGCAGTTTAGGGCTGAAATAATTAGTCTAACCAGTAGCCTTTATGTAAACATGGACACAGTGGCGGGGACTCAGATGAGATAGAAGCTTATAAACCAATATTAGGCAAACAATAACTATTTAATGAGGACTTATTACATGCCAGGCACTTCGATAGGCTCCTTCTCATACATTTTCTCCATTTTGTAAATGAGGAAATTGAGGGTCTTAGAGATTGAGTGACTTTTCCAAGGCCACATAGCAAGTACGTGCCGGGGGTGGAATTCTAATATCTAAAAAATTATGATAAAGTTCTTGTCTTTAAGAGTTTAAATTTTGTTGGAGGAAAAACTATGCATTACACACACCAACTAGATACAGATAGAGCACAGAACAGACTCAGTTCTAATTAATAATTCAAACAGTACAGATGGTGTGAACTAGAGTGGTTCAGTTTATAGGCAAAGTTGGGAACTTGAGCTGATCCTTGAAGGGTGAGTTGGATCTGGACAGGTTACATGTAAGGAAAAAAGTGTTTCAAGCAAAGTAAAATGCATCAGTAAACTGCCAATCGAGAGGTGAGCAAAGCAGGGTCAGAGGACAATTAAAAGTCTGGGAACATTTTCAGAGTCATTAACAACTGTTATCTTACATGATTTAGGGCATGGGGCTAGCACTATCAGCAAATTTGGAGGCCTTAGACACCTGATACAAGGAGTCGGAGGGGGCGATCAAGGACTGCAGGGGTTGATAATGGTTTCAGGGAGGCACTGGATCTTCAGCTCAATTCCTTTTTTTTTTTTTAAAGATTTTATTTCTTTGACAGAATAAGAGTGTAAAAGTAGGGAGAGTGGCAGAGGGAAAGGGAGAAGCAGGCTCTCTGCTGAGCAGGGAGCCCGATGCAGGGCTCTATCTCAGGACCCTGGGGTCATGACCTGAGCCAAAGGCAGACACCTAACAGACTGAGCCACCCAGGTGCCCCTCTTCAGTTCAATTCTAACAGAATTTTAGCACTTAGATATACATAGAGGAGGAGAGCGAGACCGGGAGAATGCTCTTGGGAAAAACATGCTGGGTTTAGGTGTATTTTGGTAGAGAGCAACATTGTGATGGGCCTCGGATGCCAGAGTGAAGGGTTTATGCTTCTTCATTCAAAATTTGGAACGATTAAAAGTTTGGAGTTTCCAGTTGGGAAAGACAGACATAGATAAGACTTTTTTTTTTTTTAATTAGTCACGTGGTTGTTTATAAAACTGACCAAAGGAGAAGAGAAATAGCAGTTAGGTTTAGAACCACATTTCCTGTCCATAAAAGAAAACACTGAAAAGTCACACCAGGATCGGCAGAGGCCAGGCAAGTAAAGCCCATGAGTGTGAGGAGTCGGCAGTGGGGAATGGTGGGGTCTGTGACGAACAAAGAGCACAATCCCTATCTTCCACATTTCATAGCTTCTATTTGTTCACATTTTAACGGTTCTGAAATGGGGGTGCATCTCACCATTCTAGATCACCATCAGTGAGGTGGTGGTTGTAATGTATTTGTCTTTGCCTTCGCATGCCTGAACTTGGTCATGGTTGTTTGTATCATGGCCGAATCAGTTTAGTTACATGCATTATTGATACTACATGTATTGATTTTATTTGTTACACGTCTTTTAAAAGGGTATGCTATTATTTGGCATTGAAAGTCAAGGTAAGTAGGTACCCCAAAAGGGCATGCAAACAGAGCAGTGGCTGTATCCACTTTTTATTGCTTCCATAACACGTTTACACAAACTTAGTAGTTTAAAATAGCCCAGATTTATTATCTTATATCTCTGTAGATCAGAAGTCTGACACAGGTTTTATCGGGCTAAAATTAAGGTGTTTGTAGGACTTTACTCCTCTCTGGAAACTCTAGGGGGAGAATCAGTTGCCAGCTTCAGGGGCTACTCACATTCCTTAGCTCATGGCTCTCTTCCTGCATCTTCAACACCAGCAGTGGTAGTGGAGGATAGGCAGGGGAGATTGACTCCTCCAATCACAGTTCTCTAACTGTCCTGTGTATTCCATACATCTCCCTCTGATGCTGACATTAGCTGGGAAAGGTTTCTGCTTTTAAAGACTCATGTGATTAAGTTGCGTCTACCTAGATAATCTTCCCATCTTGAGGTCTTTAACATTAATCTTTACATCTGTAAAGTCCTCCTTTTCCATGTAAACTAATATACAGCATCCAGGCATTAAGATTTGGACAACATTTGAGACCATTATTCTGCTTACCACATTAGTAAAGCAAAAATTCATCTTTTGAGAAATAACCATAGCTTCAGATTTTCTTGCAAAGTAGCAACCGAGAGTTTATAACACCCAGAAAAGAAGTTATCATGAAGTAGATGCAGCTGTTACATGTTGTTACTGAGAAATATACTGAAGGTTTTATTACAAGCCAAAGAGTGTGACCAAATGAAGGAAAAATTGCCCAATCCCACAGAATAAATATAAAATATTTCAAAACCAACCGGCTTTCCTGATAGAGGTTTGGAATATCAGAGGGATAACAGACTGATTAAAATCTAAACCACATAACTTTGCACTGTTTTAGTGTCTGAATTAGTTTGGCCTTTTGGCCCAGTTAAATTCTAATATATTTCAACCTGGATTTGTTAGAACTATGTTGTCCTCTCTTTGCCCCTTGACCTCTTTGTGGTTTAAAAGAACAAGATGAGCTTCACAAGTCAGGGTCTGTGTTATTCCTGGGCAAGAATACGTTAGTGACAATTTCCAGTGTGGGTGGATTTGAGCTTCTGAAGGGTGAATATTTTCCAGTTTGCCTTTCTATCAACATCAAAGACTCTATTGTCATATCTGCCCCCATTTACTGCTTCTATCTTGTGCCTATTGTAAATGTTTTCAACCTTCAGATCTTTTACAAAGGTCTTGTTTCATATATTCAAGTTATAGTTAATTAAATGAAAGTTGAGTACCTACCTGTGTCAGAAACTGTGCTATTCATTCATTCATTCATTCATTCATTTTTGACTGATATTAATCAAAGAAGAACATAAATGAATGTAAGAGCTGTTGTAAGAGCTGTGAAGGAGAGATACATAGGATTACCAGCCTTTCTAAAAGGATTTGACCTAGTCTGGGAAGGAAGTGATGATTCACAGAGATTTAAAGGCATAGCAGGATTTAAATAGACAAAACTAGGGAAATGCCTAATATTTGGCACACAGTAGGTACTCGATAAAGACAAATGGTTAAGTTGTGTCCTCCTCATGTACTGGAATCTCTGTTCAACTTTGATGCCAGTTCTCTGGGAAACCTGGGTTTCTTTTGATTTCAAAGCATATCACCTTGGGATGACAGCTGATGGTGTCTTTTTGACCCCTTCTATAGTCTCTTTTAAAAACTGATTTTCAGGGACCGTTAGCACCTGCTTGCTGGCAGAACGCCAGCTCTGTTTGAGATCATATGATAGGAGAGCCATGGCCTTTAGCTACACAGCAACCACACAAGTAGCTGTGGTTTGCCTAGTACAAAAAAAAAAAAAAAAGAAAGAAAGAAAAAGAAAAAGAAATTATTCTACTTTAGAAACTGCCAGCCTCTGGAGTTGTTGTGACGCTGTCTGTCTTCATGTCTGGCTGTGTGGCTGTCTGTTCCCATGTGCACTGTGACTCATGTTCTGTCTTGTCCCCTTGCTGTATGGCTTACAAAGGCATAATTCTCTCAAGGGAGAATAACCTTAATCACATGACCATTTTTAAAGTAGTGGAACTTGGGTTTTGAGTCTGCTTGTGAGTGAAATGTCCTGTGGAATCTCTTTTAATGACAGAAATAAAACATAATCATTATAGATAATAAAGGTGTTTCTTTGCTGGTGGTGGAAGGGTAGGAAGGCATGGAAAGGAGGCAGGACACAGGTGGTAGTTCGTGAAAGTCAATGGTAATATACTAACTGAGATCTGTTTGGGAAGATTCTTGCTTGGTTCATACACGATGGTACAAAGCTCACACCAAAGGCATGGGGTTCTAGGATTTATGGGTTGGAAGGAGAAGGAGATGGTTGTCCTCAACCAGCTTGTTGTCCTAATCAGCCACTTGGTCCAGCTGTGCAAATTCAGACATGGGTTAGCCCTCAGCATCCCCAGCCTTTTCTTTTTCATTGAGTCTCAAAAGGATATGTAATTTTTTTTGTCTTAATTCCTATAGCTATGACATCACCATAGAAGCCAAAGTCTTTCTACACAGTTGTCATAAATACCCTGGGATCCAGTGCTTAACCTCTGTCTATATCATGAGCAGAAAAAGGCTTTCCTAATACTAGCAGCATCAATACATTGAGTGTATCTTGTATGTCAAGTAGGAGAGGTCCCCATCATGCTGTAATCCTCACACGATGCCATGAAGGAGTTACTTCCCTTTTACAGAAGAAACTGAAGTGTAATGGTATCACTATCTTAATACAATGCACTTACCTAGGGATGTGTGTCTGTGTGTGGCTCTAAAGCCTACACTCTTTGCACTATGCCAAAATAGTATTTATATTACTCAGGTTTTTGTCCTTTTCTTTTTTTCTTTTTTCTTTTTCTTTTTTTTTTTTTTTTTTTTTTTTTTTTTTTTTTTTTTTTTTTTTTTTTTTTTTTT